>PVJO010016905.1:0-40635 GCA_004026905.1 Hystrix cristata
TAAAACCTTTAAAAATAAAAACTCAAATGTCCTTACTAATTTAAGCATCACTGGCAGTAAAATGTCTTAAAGAAGTTTATAAAGTGAGTTCACCCATGAAAATAGAGGGATAAAATTTTATCTGAGTGTAATAATAACTTTGGATAAACTAAAATAAGTAGGAAACTTCATCTTATGTTAATAAAATATGCAAGTAAAACACTGGTACTTTTTTTGTGTTGTTATTTTGCTTTGGTTTGGTTTTTTTGGTTCTGGGGATTGAACTCAGGGCCTTGTGCCTGTGAGGCAAGCCCTCTAACCACTGAGCTAAATCCCCAGCCCCAACACTGGTACTTTTTGAAGCTGAAAACATTTTTATTAACTTCAGGTACATACAAGGGTGAAAACTGAATTTGATTTGGAAAGCATACACACACAACAGCCGGCGGTTACTTTAAACTTTCCGTACTTACTTGCTCCTCACCTAGACAAATCCTCTTCAAGGTTAAGAGTTCTGCGTACTGCCTATTATATCATTTTTAATAGTCATAAGACTTGACATAATCAGTGCTTCATACATGCTAGTATGAGGAGACACAGTGACATAAACAAGAGTATGAAGATCCTTATGATATGAAATGATTGAGCCCATTTATCATTTATGTCCACTGAAATTAAGTAGTAGTGGCCACCATTTTTAGACTGTCTACAGCTCCATATTCTACCTTATGCACTTTTTACCCACCCATGTGAAGCAGATATTTTCTTTTCTTGGCAAATGCAGAAAGAGGCTCAGAGGTCAAGCTGGGATTTGAATAGAATCTTTGTTATTCAAAAAATCTTCCTTCATTTATTGGCTGTAGAGTTTCTTTCATAAATTAACACTCAGATTAAGCATGACACTTTGGGGCCTCTTTGTGAATGCCACTGAATTCTCTGGATAAATAAACTCTTAAAATTAATGCTGATGTTAATCTCTCAATTTTTTTATTCACTGTTGAATTTACTACTTTGTGAATCTCTGAATCTAAAACATGCATGTTTTTGCAGGTGTTATTTTTCATGTATATCCAACAACCCTTAAATACATATATTCTAATGTATACATTGTACATATTAAGAGTTGTACTTAAGGATTGCTAACTAAAAAAACTAACTTTACATCTCTTCCCACATTTCCAGCCAACTTACCTCCCTGGTTCTCTCATTTCTATTATGAATGCTGTTTCTCTCAGTAAATTTCATTTTTCATTTTGTTTCTCTATACTTAATGCAAAGTCTATCCATTCTTCCTAATTTTCTGTAGTCCACCTGTATCTCCAAATGTGATGTGCAAAATAGTAAAGTCTTTATTTTTAGATGCCGGGACCATAGAAATTATTCCTAAATGATCTTTCTGTTGATATTTTTTAAACTTTTAAATCTACTTATATTGATTCTTTAGACATTTCTTCAGTTCTTTTATTCCCATACTAAAATGCCATAATATAAACAGAACAACAAAAACAACAAAAAACAGCAGAAGCAGCAAAAAACAAAAACAAACCACCCGGACACAAGAGGCTACTTACATCTCTGACATTCTCAGGTTTTGTTTTGTTTTCAATCCAACCATCATTTGTTTCTCAAATGAAACACTTGAGCTGAAGTGACTTTGCAAAGGTAAGAAGAGTCGTTGTACTTGTAGTCCCTGACTAAAAGCAGATCTTTGACTCCTACATTTATATTCTTTTTTCTATTTTTTTCTAATACTGGATAATGTCCAAGCCTCTTAGTGAGGATTTTAAGACCCTTATACTACCATACAAATCTGCATTTACTCAAGTATGATCTTAACATGACCTCTGTGTTTCATCAATATGCCATCAGTGCTTTAATATATACTTTCATTTCTCCATCTTTGGATTGTTGCTTGTGTTATTTCATCTGGTAGAATATTTTCCTTAACCGTTCCCTTGGTCCCTGACCATATCTTCCTAACAAAAGTTATCTATCCATCTATTAAATCTCAATTCAAAATTATTTTCTTCACTAACTGAGTACAAAGACATCCCTAGGAGAAAATTTTCCTTTTCTGAGCATCTATTGCACTTTATTTATGCCAATCGTGCAGTCACAAGATGCCACAAAGTATGGTTAACCATGGACTTGTTTTAAATTCTCAAGTTAGAGACAGGTACTATGTCATATATTTTTGTATGTCTATTTATAGCATATGAGCAAACAGGCTGCCCTAGACAGTACTTGGTGGATAATACTACCAGTTGTCACAGATCCTTTTTATGGCTTGTAATTGGGCAAGCAATGTCCTAAGTTTCTGACATGCCTTATCTCATTTTACTGCTACCACATCTCGCAGGGTAGTTACCTGCCCGTTATAATAGGCACAATGAGTCTGTAGCTTTCGAGACTTGAAATGCAGCTATTGCAAACTGAAATGTGCTATAACTGTAAAATGCACAACAGATTTGAAAAACTTAAGTACATAAAATGTGTTTAACAATTTTATATTGATCACATGTTGAGATGATACTATTTTAGATAAATGATATGAAGTAAAGTAGATTCGGATATATATTTTAAACATATTTATGTAATATATTAACATAAATAGATTAATTTCACTTTTGAAACATGGCTACTATAATATTTATTGCGATGTCAGTTCACATTCTATTTCTGCTGAACAGTTCTAGCACACACCCTGCTTTACGGAGGAGGAACATGAGGTTTAGAGAGATTAAAGCACCTTTGCAGGGCTGCACAGCTTATGAGTACTGGAATCTGGATTTGGGTTCCTATGACTCCAAAGCTCGCCCTCTTATCCTTGGTGCCATGCTCTAATACCTTGGGATAAGTTTTTATTGATTGGCTTCATATCATCTTGCCGAGTGTGATTCAGCTGCCCTCAACAAGGCACAACACGGCCCACAGCGAACATCTTAATGTGCTGCTCCAGTTTCGGCAGAATCTAAGTGTCTTTCTCACAGTACTTGCAAATTAATTTCTATTTAAGTACAAGAATTATTTCAACTTTTCCATTCTGTTGTTATTCTAAGGGGGATTACTGACTCCAAGCATCTCATTGTACAATTAGCTTTCTGGGAATAAGTGAAGGACAGAGAGGTGCCACTTTCACTCTTTAGAGCTGGAAGAGCCCACTCAGGGTTGCCGGGTTTCAACAGGGTCTTTGTGAGCTAGCAGATATTTCCACATCTCTAAGTGTTTTAGATTAAGATGTATGGAAAACTATCATGTTATTTTTCCTCTAGGGGAGACAGAACAGGACGTATCATCCTTCTGATGTTTATGCTGTGAGCACCGACAAACCAAATAGTTGAATACAGTGAACATAGTTACACAATTCTTTTTCACTAATCGCTTTCAAAAAGAGAAGCATTTGGGCATGGTGGTGCTCACCTCTAATCCCAGCATTCAGGAGGCTGAGGCAGGAGATCACAGTGAGTTCAAGGACAGCATGGGCTACATAGTGAATTCAAGGCCAGCCTGAACTATACAGTGAGACTCTGACTCAAAAAGAGAAAGAGAGAGAGAGAGAGGGAGGGAGGGAGGGAGGGAGGGACGGAAGCAGTTCTTATATTATTAAAAGATTTCAACTTCATTTGTGTTTGCATGAAATATTCCTGAATTTAGAGAAGTCAAAATTAATTTGTTAGACTGATAAAGTAAAATCACCTAAGGTAAAGGTACCAGATATCAGTTTTCAATATGACAATTCATGGTAAAAAAAAAAAAAAATCACTGAGATGCATGAAGTACTTTAGTGAATCTAAGCTTTAAGAAGATATTAGTTCAGCAATATTTTCCATGGCAGTGTATTCACTGGCCAACATTATGTCATTTTGTAATAGAAGATGCAAATAAGGAAAACAGGAGATGGGAGATATGAACTTTACTAAATTATATCGACGCAGGTCTGATATTTTGTTATTAGAGGAATAATAACACAACATAGTTGATATAACAGGAGTTAGGAGCTGAATTACCTTGGAGAACTCTTTTATTGATCAATAAAACTTCTCCAGTGAGCCACCAGTTATCAGGTACTGTGAGCCCACTCAAGTATGGACGGACACACTGGATGGGTCAAAGGTCAGTAAAGCCCTTCTTAATGAGACTTTCGAATGCCATAGCCATTGAAACTTCAAATTTCTTCTTGTTTAGAAAATTTAGAACCCATATCTTTCTCATTATTCTGTTTATATATTCACGTATATATTATCATAGAGGTTACAAAATTCATTTAGATGTTTGAACATGTTACGGAAATAAAATTTGCTAGCAATATTATGAGTCAACACTTGACTAAACTATGTGATCTTCTATTATTTACAGCACAAGGATAGTATCATTCAGGATTAGATGCATGTACTTGCATGAACAAATTCTGCGATTAGAAATTGAAACATTCAAAACTTTTAAGTTTATTATAAATAATGAAATGTCAATGAAGTACATCATTACAGTTCTCATTATAATGACTAATAATTTCTTTTGGTTATTTGATTTAATTAAATTTTGAGCAATATATTCTAAGAAACAGAAATACCCATTTTATATTTCATTCAAATTAGTCTTGTACGCAGATAAGAAATTTGTTTATCAGAAATGTACATGAATGGACACTAAAACTATTGTATGCTACATATGAAATAACATATCAGAAAGGGGAAGACAGGCTTTGATCAATAAGGAAATGATTTTTATACACATCAGAACCAATTTGAAGCAATTCTCTCGATCAATACAGATAGGCAGAAATGCTTCTCAGCATTTATTACCTGTGGAGAGTGTTATTGATTAATTATATTGATTTTTTGAATGCATGTGGAGCAGCATCTGTTGTTTCTTTAAAAGATGCCTCAAAATGAAAAGTATCAAGAAACTACTTAAGTTTTGAGGATTTGCATTAATGGCTCAACCTTGGTCATTACTCAGAATTTCAAAAACACCTTTGCAGGAGATGTGAAATGTGATTTAGTTTATTTTGCACCCCACTGCTAATCAATATAATACTTTCTGAAAAAAAAATTACCTGGGAATTTAACTTGCCTATGTGCAGATAAAAATTTATAAACTTTTCCAGTATTGTTTATTATGTATACTTTTGCTAAGGGGCTTAACTTTTCTCTTGTAAATAATACTGCTTAATGAAGATTATTTGATGTCAAAGTGCATCAAATGCATTTTAAATTCCTCATGGTAGAAGTCACTTGACAAAAATGATACTAGGGAGGGAAGAAAAAGCTTCAATATCTTATTTTAGGTCTGTGGTCTAGCAGAGACGTTCATCTTTCTTATAAAGCGAGTGTTTAACAGATGCAATAAACTGGGATGTTGAAGATAAAATCTACCATTACTTAAACTTAGTATGAAATGTTACTCATTTTATACCAGTGAACTTTGTTCCACAGAGAAATTTTCTATGGTTTCCTAAATAAACAGCAATTAAATAAATATAGGAACTATTTTTTGTCTTTTGATGAAATCCACGTTGTGCTTAGGAGAGCAGTTCTTTGATAGTCTGCAAATTCCTAAAATGTAACAAGTGAATGAATCAAAAAATTAAAGGCTTCCTTCCTGGGGATAGAATTTTTGGCCTGACTCTGTATCGTTTTCAAAATATTTCCCCCTTATTAAGAAAACATGAATAACTAGATTCTTGAACAGGTGCTTTCCTACATGAGCTGTCTTCTGAATATTACAGAAATCCCTTGTGAGACACACCTAAAGTCCTAAAAATGTTCTAACTAATTATTGAATCTATTTGGAATATCAACAGCCACCTGCTTTCATTAAGAAATCCTTGTAGACCTGTTTCCTAACTTGGTCTTCACCCATGCAGCTGATCAGTGGTGGAATAATATTTAGTCAGGGGACCCATGCACCTGGAGCCTCACAAACACTTCAAAAGAGCTTTTGCTGATATCAGAGGAAACTCCAATTTTGGTTTAGTTTGAGGATAAGATAAATTATGACAAAGTATAGTACAGAGAAAATCATAAACTGAGATGGATTCTTCCCCATTGCTTCTGAGTAGAGAAAAGACCCAAATATCCTTATTTGGTACCAAAAATTTAATTAATCTCATCTTATGAAGTAATAAAATCATTTTAGTGTTTTTCAGATTTTACTATTTAAACTATAACAATTTACAATATTTTAAGACTCTAAAAGTCAGCATCCCAGTATTTCAAAAGTTTCTCTCTTGATGTCAAGACTGATGTCAAAACTAACTTCATTGTAAAGGAATTCCCTTCCCTGAGTGTGCAGGTTTGTCTGTGAAGAAGAAAATAATGTCAGCTTCTGTTACTTAACGTTGAGGTGGTGGTGAATTATTAATATTGGATCCTTATTTTTACAACTTCTTTTTTTAACTACTCCAGGGCAACATTATCTCTTAGCTAAGTGATAAATCTACATCATTACATAATAGTTATAGTAAATAAATATGTGATAAAATAATTATAGCTAAGATGGATACACTCCCCATCAGAAGAAAACAACAGCTAGAATATCAAATGTAGAAATCCTACATGAATCAGGGTGGATAAATCAATTAAATACAGTACAACCTGGTGATTTAAAGGAAATATTAATCTCTGAAATCACAGAGAGATTACTCTTAAATTCCAAATGTCTTGAAATTAATTCCTTGGGGAATTAACTCCACAGACTTGAAACCTAATGTACATCTTACCTAAAAAATGATTTGAAGTGGTTGGTATTAAAGGATAAAAGCGCTAGTTTCCATTTATTGAGTATTTACTTTTTTCCCTAAATATTTTACATCCACTCTATTATGTGATTCTTAGAATCCCATTTGAAGAAAACATTATTTTCCATTCACAGAGGAAGATACTGAATCGTGGACAAGTGAAGCAACTTCTTTGAGGTAACAGAGCTAGTGTTGGAACAATGATGCCAACCCAAGACTGTCTATAAAGACTTCTACATCCAACAGAATGAAGGGAAATGAAAGTAGTTATGCCAGAAAGCTCAGCTGATTTGGCTGCTACATGAAGTGCTAAATACATTTATATTAACTCATAAGTCTGTTAATACATCTTTATGACAATCTAAAGTAACATTCTAGCATATTAGAGTCTGATGGCCTGGCTTTGTACTTCACAGAAAATTTAAACAACATGTGACTCGTTCCTTTTCATTCATCTTTTATCCATCACACATGCTTACTCTTAATCTCTTAATCTGCCATTCCACTTGAATTGCCTGGGCTTTTGCTGAAAGCTAGTAGACAATTTGAGATTAAGGACACTGATGAGTAATTGGGATTAAAGTAATGAGGCAGGCAGGATTTAGGTATGTACATGAGGCATAAAATGGCAAAGTTAACATTGTAATTACTACACAAAATGGAGTCTGACTTGTCTGAATAGAAGAACTATTAGTCAAGACATTTTCATTTGCAAGTGAAAGAAAGTCAATTTGGTGTAGCAAAGGAAAAAGTAGTTTTAAAAATGCATTCATAACATGGAAGAGGTTGGCATGACATCTGTCTCTGCCAGAGTTCTGCCTTCCACAGTACGAGCTCATTTCTGTGCAAGCCCTCTCCACCCAGTCCCAGCAAGACTAGGCTCATGGTTGTTGGGTCAAAACTGTCCCTCTCTTTCTAGCTCAGATTATGTGTTTGTCTTTGAACCAATGTCACATCTGGCAGGTGGAAGGGTGTGCTTGAGTGCCCACCAAAACAACTGGCGGTACACAAGAATCATTCAAATGGAGATCAAAATGCAGTTATTGCAGACTGGACACTTGGCTTGAACACAAAATCAACTTAGATTATTCCAGATAGGCAATTCAATGTTCATATGAGAGAATAAGATAAAACATACCACATTCTATTTTTTCAACTTGGCAATCCATCTCCTCCCATCCTTTTGTCTCCTAAAAACTCCTATGCAAGCCAGACATGGTAGTGCATGCCTACAATTTCAGCACTTTGGGAGGTTGAGGGAGAAGGGTCCTAAATCCAAGAGCTCCCTGGGAAATTTAGCAATTTAGCAACTTAGGGAGACTCTGTCTAAACAAAACAAACAAAAATTCTTTTAAAGATCAGTGTGGAGCCTTGGGTTCAATCCCCAGTACCAAAACAAAATCCAGCTCTTATGCAAATAAACTGCATCTATACTTAGCAAAAATCAGTACAATTGTATTTGTAAAATGATTTATCAGTGTTTGAGGTCCCTTGATTTACAATGGACTACATGATGCAAAAAGTTTCCAAGGACAAATTACAGGGGTGGTGAAGTGAGAATTATAGTTGCAAGGAACAGAAAGAGCTTAACACCTATGTGAGAAGAAATCTTCACTAAAAAAAGAGAAAATAGTCCATAAAATTATGTGTTTTATGCATTAACTAAATCTCAATGGTTATTAATATCTGAGTGGCATTGATATAATCAGTTATTCCACCCCAAAAGAAACACTCTCCCAGCAGTTTATATTGAATTTGTTTTACTAAACAAAACAGAAACACTATAATATTTGAAATCAAGAACATAGCTTATAAATTTTATAAGGTTATTCTAATATTCCCAATAATTTTAAGAGGAAAAACTAAAAAAAATGTTAAGGGTTACTTAGGTCAATAATAACAGTCTTTCACATGTTTAAATGATCTCAGGGTGATTCTGTAAAGAATTTTGAGTTCTAAAAAAATTTATTACAACTATTTCCAAACAAGGAGGCCATTTAAAAAATGCAAAAGTATACATGATCAGGTTGATAAAGGTAATTTTGGGAAGTCATCATCTTTAGAAACTACAGTATTTTTACTGTAATTAATATTTAAATTAAAAATATGCTTTTTAGAAACTTAGAAGCTTAAAATAAAATGCATGAACACGTAATGGGAGACAATGAAACAAAATTGACAAAAATGTTGCTAGTTGTTAGATGTGGGTGATGAGTAAAGGGGGTTTATCTTACTATTTCTACTTTTTAAAATATGTTTGGAAAATAAGTTTTAAAATCTTAATCAACTAATAACATCAAAATTATCATTACTACTATTATTATTGTGTAGTCATTCTTATATTTAAGACTAAAAATATTTGACTGCTATCAGAGAAGTGAAAGGGTTCTAGAACTGGCTATATGTATAAGGTGTTTATGTAATTCTGTTACAGAGTCAAATAGTGATAACTGAAGATATTAAGCATGATAATGTGTAAGAAAAATATACTGGACAGTTTCATTAAAATTAAAAATTTCTGCTCTGCAAAAGACACTGACAAGAAAATGAAAAGAAATCCTCAACCTGGGAGAAAATATTTACTAAAGACATATGTGATAAAGGATGATTAATCCAGAATATATAAAGAACCCTAAAACTGAAGAGAACAACATTAAAAATGAATGAAATATTTTAACAAACACTTCTCTAAATAAGATATATACATGCTAAATAAGCATATAAAATGATGCTCTACATTGTATTGCATTATGGAAATGCAAAGTGACAAGACAACAAGGTACAAAGCCGTGTATATTAGAATGGCCCAAATCCATAATACAGAGAAGACCAAAGCTGGCAAGGATGTAGAACAGTCTCATTCACTTCTTTTTTTTTAATGTACAGATTATTAAAATTTATCTAAAATTACACAGACTTCCAAGCCATTACACAAGCTTACAGACCACAATACATTATGCCTTTTGCTTATGACAGTGAGCAATGTAAACAACCACATAGATGCAGCATTAAGTCACAACCACATAAAGTTAGTGTCATACCTTGTGTACATGTCAGTGCTTTAAACTTGGGTTATTATGTTCTTATTTTTAAGATATCATTATTCCTCTGGATTCCCATTCCCTCCCCCTTTGTCCTCCTCTTGTTCCCTTGGAACCTTTGCCTATTAGCTTATATCTAACCTTTGCCTTTGTATCCATTGTTTAACTTTTTCTTTTGTTTGTATTTTGCCTCACTCAAATGAAGGGTAACATACAGTATTCAAGCTTGCTAGCAATACCAAGCAATAAGACCAAAGCAGGTGGCATAGCAATCCCAGACTTCAAACTATACTACGGAGCAGTAGTAATAAAAACTGCATGGTACTGGAACAAAGATAGACACGTAGACCAATGGAACAGAATAGAAGACACAGAAACTTCTCCAGAGATAGTCAAATATATGATCTTTGACAAAGGATCCAAAAACACACATTGGAGGAAAGAGCCTATTTAACAAATGGTGTTGGGAAAACTTGGTTGTCAGTTTGTAGAAGAAAGAAACTGGACCCTTCTCTCTCACTCACTTCTAATGAGAATACAAAATGGTACAGCCACTTTGGTAGTCAGTTTGGCAGTTTTTTACAGAAGTAAATATACTCTTTTCGAATACTCCAGTAATCAATCATACACCTTGGTATTTACCCAAAGGAGCTGAAAATGTGTCTCTATGCAAAACCAGCTCAAGAGTGTGTAAGCAGATTAAATCACAACTGCCAAAACTTGGAAGCAACCAAAATGTCATTCATTAAGCAAATGGATAAACTTTGTATATCTAAACAATGAAATATTACTCAGCACTAAAGAAGAATGAGCTGTAAACTCAAGAAAAGACAGAGGAACCTTAGCTGAATGTTACTAAGTGAAAGAAGCCAATCTGAGACGATATTACCTATCTTCCAATGGCTGAAGCTTTTCCTGCAGAAAGAATGGCTAATATCAAGGAATCAAATAACAAATGCTGGATAGGCTGCAGGGAAAAAGGAATCTTTCTATATCATTGGTGAAAATGTAAACTAGTACAACCATTATAGAAATCAGTATGGAGATTTCTTCAATAACTAAAAATATTTTCTTCCTATTTCACAATATCTATTATACATTTTGGCCCTTATTTATATTTTTGGTTTCTTACACCAGAGAAACCATGACATATTTGAAGATGTGTGTCTGATTTATTGCACTTAAGAGTAGTATGGTCTCAAGGTGCAATGGGAAGGGGAACAAGGGAGGGCGAAGGGGAAAGGAAGGAAGGGAAAAGAAAAAAAGGAAAAATGGAAACAAAGCTTTTGTAAATAAGGAAGGGAAGAGTGGTTGGAGGGAAGGGAGGGGGAGGGAAAAAAGTAAGAATCAAGATACATCATGTACAGGTACAAATTCCCTATGATGCATATGATCATTATATCTAAAATGTACCAATAAAATTAAAATTAAAGAAAAATAACTAAAAATAGAAATTCTATCCAACTCAGGTATTCTTCTTCTAGGTATCTTCCTGAAAGAGTTAAAGATATCGTAATACAGTGAAACATGCATATCTATGTTTATAGCAGCATGACTCATAACAGTTAAATCTTGGAAAGGGCCTATATACCATCAGCAGATGAATGGATAAGGTGTGGTACTTATATGCAGTGGAGTACTACTCAAAGATAAACCTGAGTCACTTCTAGGAAAATGGATGCACTTTGAGACCATAAAGTTAAGTGAAATAAGTCAGACACACAAGTTTAAATATCATATCACATCACATGACTTAAATACCACACAACTTCTCTTATTAAATATCATATGTGAAACTCAAAATATAAAGAGCAAAATAAAAGATATATAATAGGAAACACGGAGCTAGATCTTTTGCATAAGGGAAAGGGACTGAGATGAAGAGAGGTGGGAGGAAGAGAGGGGAAGGGGATGAAAAAAGAATTAAGACGTGATATGTCCATCTATCAACTCCTCAAGAGCAATGTAATCATTATGTACCGCAAGCATGTACTAATAAAGAAAAATTGAAAAAAAGATCAGTGGTTGCCAGAGTTTGGGATGAGGAGGACAGAGACATGGAACGCAGAGAATTTTTACAGTAGTGAAAATACTCTGTGTACTGTAATGATGGGTATATCTCATGATGTTCAGAATCACAGAATGTACACTACCAGGAGTGAATCCTAATATAACAATCAACTTTGGCTGACAAGGATGCGTCAGCACCACTTCACCATCTACAACAAACGCCTCGCTCTGGTGGAGGATGCTGGCTGGCAGAGGCTATGCATGCGAGAGGACAGAGTGTACACTGGAAACTTCCGTATCTTCCTCTTGACTTTTCTGAGTACCTAAACTGTTCTGAAAAGATGAAGACTTTTAAAAAATGAAATCTTGAAACCGAGATGAGGTTAATGGCTCATTTTCAATTGTAACTAGAATAAAATACACATCACTTAAGATGATGTTTTCCTAAGTACTGAAAATAGGTGCTTTAAATGTCTTTTTAAGTTTCTTTAATCTTGTACATATTCTGAATCTGTAATAAAAAAGTGTTTTCTCTAAGTTGTGATCTAGATAGTCAAGTGTACACTCGTATAGGAAGTAGTTATTTCCGCCAGGAATTGATAGTATAAGCCACACTGATAACAAGTACAAATCATAGCTCAGACTACTGAGTCCCTTATCATGGTACAGCTCCAGCTGACTGGGGGGTGGGGAGCTTATTGAGATGAGACTTACACAAAAGAAATTAAATACATACAAAGAGTGTCATCAAAATAACCCCATCCGTCATAACCAGAAAGCAGACTGAAAGCACAGAACACACTTCCGGATAATTGCTCCACCATCTGCTTTGCATTGCTTACATAGTGCTGGTGGTTCATATCCTATGACTCGAGAGGGATCCTATTAAAACAAACAAACAAACTAGACACTACCTGAGCATTTTAAAATGGAGTCTTTTCAAAATAGCACAATATTAGCCTTTTAAAAATGTTATTGCAAATCTAAAATTTTGACATGTTTCTTTTTCTGGAAATTAACCAATAGCATCACTATTTCCCATCTATAACCTTTTCTTGTTTTTTTTTTTTTAATGAGCGTTATAAAGCATGAAGTGTTTAAATATTCTCAGCTTCAACAAAATGCAAAGTATTTCAAAAGATATATAGGACTGTATTTAATCCTGTGAATATAATAAATGTACATTTTGACTTAAATTGTCCTAATTGATATGTATGGCAATGTATATATAAAATTATTTTGTTATATTGGCTAAAATATTTATAAACAATTTTATCATTTTTTCGGTGTAAAAAAATACTGACTTCCATCTATTCTACACCTAATCCAATCAATAGCTTACCTTTTTTGCTTATTCTTTCAAGAACTAGTCAAAGTGAGAAAAAGCAACTTTTAAAATCCATTTTAGATGTTTTTGAACCACATTTCTCTACCTGATCACAGAGAGGAAATAGCAGGAGAAAATCAAATCTTGCACACTTCTTTCAGGGACTGCAGACAAAGAGCAGGGCATAACCGAAGGGAAACTATTATACTACTGTGCAACCAAGATGGGCATAAGATATCCCCACACTCTCAGAGGTTTATGAATATAGCCTTGAACTAATCTGAAAAAGAGAAGATTGTTTCTGTATGATTTTTATTTTGTAAATTAATTTTAATTCTTACCCGATGAAATATATGACATAGTTTAAGAAATCAATAAATTCTATGGGCCTATACTGACAAATTCTACCCTAAACCTTGTACCACCATAAAGCTCATTCCCAAGAGCACCCACTTTGAATCCTTTCAGGTTCTTCAGTTGATGTAGATAAATGAGGCTTTGGTATTTAATCTGAGACATTTAACATTCTTAAATGTAATATTTACATTTTGGCCAATAAGTAGTGCCAATCTTCTCACCTACAGTCTAGTCAATAAACTATATAATTGGATGGGGATTTAGCTCAGTGGTTTGCTTGCCTACTAAGCACAAAGCCCCGAGTTTGATCTCCTGCACCAAAAAACAAACATACATATAAAATTACATAATCTTAAATTTTAAAATGATACTGTAATTTTCACAAGGTTTTAAGAAGTATTAACTCAAATGAAAAAAAAGCCTGAAAATATTTTTCCTAGACAGTCACACTCTAATAAGTGTTTTTACTTGTACTTGTGTTGCTAATCAGTTTACTCCTCAAAATCATCCTAATGATGATGTCAATCTTAGAAGAGAAAAAGCTACAGAACTTAAAGGAATTGCCTTGTATACTAAAGTTAGAAGGTAGCAGGGTGAAGATTTACACCCAGGAAGTTTGGTTCAAGAGTCTCTGTTCTCACGGACGCGCATATAGTTTGTTTAAATTCTGGCCATGGCTTTGTGATCTCTAATAACAACGCCCTCTATAGGCCTTCAGACTGCCCAAGAACCATTACATCTAGTCACAGATGCAGTACCTACCATCCAGTGCCTGAACATGACCTCTGGAATATCTCTGGACTTTGTCCTGCACTTACTTCGAGTCTCCTTTCTCAGAAAAATAAAATTAAAAGAACTTTTTGTTTTGCTTATCAGTTTCAGAAATGGGCTTGTATCTTTTGTAGATTGGCAGCACAATTTTTGGACTGATATTTAAGATTTATTTTCACTCTGCTCTGTCTCTTTATTTAGAACTATGCTTCTGGTAACTTTCCCCTCGGCTTCATATATTCCATAAACTTGGACCCCGGTTTTGTGACCAACCTCCTCTCTAGAACCAATGTTGTGTTCCCTGAATACCACTTTCCCTCTCTCGCTATCAGGGAGGAAGATAAGAATGCTCTACTATCATTCTAATTGGATGGTGCTGGATTTTAAGTGCCTCTTCAATCTGTAATTTTTAGTGATATTTAATTCAGGATGCAGAATATGACTGTTTTTAACCAATTTATGCTGAAAGTGAGCCTAAGACAAAATGAAAGCTGGGTAGTGTAGAATAGTCACTTGTTTAGCTATCCAGGAAGCCAAGTTTAATTTTAGCCTTGAAAGAATTTGAAATCATTATAATTAGATGACTATTAAAGCTCAGAAGTGAAAAGGACTTTTTTTTTAAGGCCTACCCTTTCATTTAGCATCAATTCACAACTGGCGGTTCATTCTCCTAAATGCTCTGCCACTGATCATGCATACACAGAGTACGATATATCTGGAAGAGTTCAAATAACTAGGATGTAGGTCATTTCTGCAGGTGAGATACTGTATTCACCCTGTAATTAACTTGAATATCTATAGAAACACAAGAAATACAAAATTTACATTTATTTGTAGAGAGAAAGGTGGTATTATTTTGTTCATTTTATTTGTGGTGCATAATTATGAAATAGTTGGTCTTAAATGATATATACCCTGTGCAGAGTGTTGTGCTTCTAAACAAATATCAAGTAATAACCACTTCTGAGCTTGGGCTCCAAGGTTGAGCGTACCCCAGAAAAACAGGCAATCATTGCCCAGTCGCTTCCGCATTCTATCTAAGTCCTGTGTCAGCTCAGGCTTCAGTCTAGAAGAATGTCAATGATATGACAGTCTGAGGTATTGTAAAAAACAGATGAGACAATATAACTGGTGGTTTCATCTCCTGCCCTGCAAACAGCTGAAAGGTGTTTTTGTAAGATCAAGAAAAAAGCAAAAAACAAAAAACAAACAAAAAAACACATTAAGAATAAGCTTTGGAATTTCCAGGGGCAAATGAAAGCAAAGACTCTTCTTTTAACATAAGCATGTTATTGTCAACAGTGGCATCGCTATTAAGTTTGTTCTCTTACCTAAACACTCCGATTACTGTCATCTCTCAGGTTTGTCATAACCACCACCCTGGCAGTACAAACATTCCAGTGTAAAATCTGTCAAAGAGGCCAGTAGATTTCCTACATCTTCTGACACAAGCTGCTCTTTAATATCTGCCTGTCAGAACACCTAGCAGAAAGGCACTTGCTTTCATGCTTGGAGCCAAATCTGGGGCCACCTCCACATGGGCGGTGATCATTAGCCTCGGACCGCTATTAAACTCTGCCTACGGAATAGTAGAGTCTCCTGCTGGAAAATGCTGTTAACACAAATCTATCTCTCAGGTCAGACTGCACACATTTTGGTACCAGCAGCTATTTTGAAAAACATTTTTTTTCCCTGTTATGAATCTACTTTAATTTCTCTTTAAGATACATTGTTTTGAAATACATATTGTATTTTCCTCTGCCACAATCAAGTGGTACCTGAAGGAGAGTCTAGAGATATATTTTCAGTTTGACATGTCTTGATGATACTCTAGTCTTGTGGGTTATATATGCCCCTGTATTCATCTTAAGTTTATCTTATCTAAAGAGAACTATTCCCCTTGGTTTCAAAATGCGACTGATTTAAGTAATTTCAGGGCGATACACTGGGCAGTCTTTTATTTACCAGAGATGGTTTTCCTGGCACCCTGTTGGTAGGTCACTGAGCTTTTATGCTCTCTCTTTTTATCTGTTTCTCTTGAGGCAAGTGTTTATGAGAGGCCTGGGGAACCGTCTATTAATATAGGTGATATTCTCAGAAAAGAATGTGGCTAATTTTGTAGCAAATAGAACTTCAAAAACCCCTCTATGTTGTACATTCACATAATCACCTTGGGAGAATATGGATTTATTCCAAAGAATTATCCAAAGAATTACATGACTGTATTCCTCAAATTGTATTTAAATATTAGAAATTAAAAAGTAATAAATTTTCACCATAATAATGAAAATAAAGTATCTAAAATAATGATTACATATATGTACATCCCCTGCTCAATTCTTGCTCGATGACATTGATTTTAATCATTTAGTTTACATCATTTGACAGTTTTCATTTGCTCATAAAGCATATACATAACAGATAGTAAGTTTTATTGTTTTAGGAGAATGAGAAAGTCATATATATTCTTTAACCTGGCCTTTTCCCTTTAACAGTAAATCATGGACAAAGGCAATTTACCGTGAAGTTAACGAACCATGAACTTAGGGTCCCTCTCTCATATGGGCTCTTTCAGGGCCACAGGAATGGAAGGTCCTAGTGATTTTCTTTTCCTAATTTCATTATTATTTTGTTATCTTAAAAGAGGGTTCTTGACATTTTATATGTCAGGTTTAACCAAAGCTGTTCCTGTGTTCAAACATCATTCTAGGCCAGTTCATCTGGAATATATACATTCTTTTTTTTCTTTAATTCCTACAATTATGAATTTCCTTAGCAGGATGAAGACACAAAATATATAAAGAAATAAGTACAAGGATAATCGCAGAATTTAAATATAGTAACAATGTATCTTTTCATCACTTGGGGAGAAGTTAAAAAAAGTTAAGACACATCCATACCTTGAAATACAGTGTGTGCATTTGCATTTTCTAAGTGATGGTAAATTGTTGGTTTCTAGGGATGGATTTTATTAATTTTTATGTAACTAAAAGGTATTCAGAATCTAATAGAAAGTAGGGGAGTAAACTGGCATAGTCATTACCTTTGTATAAAAATTAGAATGTGAATATAAATCATGGGATTTTTTTGGTTTAGTCTCCTTCGACAGGCATGAATATTTTAAGAATATGCTTTGTTTCAGGTTTTACTGGTGGATAAAACATTGTTTTATTTTTTTAAAGTGGGAATAACATGTACATGGTAATTCACATTTAATGCAATATCAAATAGCAGCATTCAATGTTAAAGGAATAAACAAATGAATCAATAGAATGGCTTCTAGCATTACATCTCTGGCATCATAAAAGTACAAAAGAAGAAAAGATATTAAAAGTTTGAATGTCAGATCGTTTTTGCATCATACAGGTTATGATGTTTAAGCTAGATCTTAAAAAGAAGTCGATGGGGAAAAGTGTGAACAGGGAACGTTCTGGGTGAAAGGAAGTGGTTATAAAAAGACACAGACTGTGAAGGATTTTGACCTGTTTGGAGAAGTTAAATTAACTGGTTTTGGAGTGCAGGGTACTCATATATGACTAGTGGGAAAAAAGGATGGAAAAGGCAGGTAGCTACTAAAAGATGAGAAGGCCTTCTTGTTTCATAGTCTCCATTATTTGGTTCTTTCCTTTTTACTAGTACACACTTGCAATATGTAATGACTACTTCACTGTGGACATCTGGTCCATGTACATGATGCATCTTAATTCTTTATTTGTCCCCTTCCCAGTTGCAAAAGATGTATCACCTCATTTCCTATTATCTATTTTTTTTATTTTGCTCTTTAATTTACTTACACTTTGGGTTTCTCAGTTAAGAGAAACCATATGGTTTTTAAGATGTGTGTCTGATTTATTTGACTTAACAGTATGGTTCCAAGATGCATCCATTTTCCTGCAAACGATTCAAAATTATCCTTCTTTATGGCAGAATGGTACTCCATTGTGTATAAATACAACTTTTTCTTATCCATTTATCTTTTGATGGACATATAAGCTGTTTCCAAGATTTAGCTATTATGAATTATTCTGCTATAAGCATGCCATGCCTGTATCACTGCAATATGATCATATTCTTGTGTAATTTTTTTATTTTCACTCTGCTGTAGTCCATTGACCATTATTTATCTATGGGATAAATTTTGTTTCCCATCATTAGCTGACTTTTTTACCTCAACAGTGGAAATTGTTCTTTAAAAAAGAGTGTTCAACAACCCAGACTGCATGGGAAATAATACAAAGAATCAGTGCTTGGGACCTCATCCTACTAAAAGGCTTTTGCACAGCAAAAGAAATCATTAATAGAGCAGGACGAAAAGCCTGGGAAAAAATCTTTGCCAGCTGCCCCTCAGACAAGGGTCTAACATCTAGAATATATAAAGAACTCAAAAAATTCAACCCCCCCCAAATTTAAAGACCCAATCCAAAAATAGGCATTGGAAATGAATAAACACTTCTCAGATGAAGAAATAAAAATGGCAAATAAACATATGAAGAAATGTTCAACATCACTGGTTATTCGAGAGATGCAAATCAAAACATCGCTAAGATTCCATCTCACTCCAGAAAGAATAGCTGTTACCAAGAAATCAACCAACAACAAGTGCTGGCGGGGCTGTGGGGAAAAAGGTACCCTTCTCCACTGTTGGTGGGAATGTAGACTAGTCCAACCACTATGGAAATCAGTATGGGGACTCCTCAAAATACTAAATCTAGAGGTTCCATTTGATCCAGCTATTCCCCTGCTTGGTATCTTCTCAGAAAAATTGAAAACCTCATACCATAGAGATATATGCACAACCATGTTCACAGCAACACAATTGGTAATAGCTAAGTCTTGGAAACAACCCAAATGCCCAACAATCAAGGAATAGCTAAAGGAGATGTGGTTTGTCTACACAATAGAGTACTACTCCACCATAAAAAAGGATAAACTAGAGTCATTTGTGGGTAAATGGATGCTCCTCGAGAACATACTCTTAAGTGAAATAAATCAGTCATGCATGAGTACACATCAAATTGTTTCTCTGATATGAGAAACCATAAGTGTACATAAAGACAAAGAGGCATAATAGATACTAGGTAAAAGAAAGATAATATTCAAAAGAGAAGAGAACTAGAAGGGCAAAAGAAGGAAGGGAAAAGGGAAAGAAAGGGGAAAAAATGGAAAAATGTAAATAAACCTACTGTAAATAAGGAAAGGCAGGAATGCAAGGGAGGGGTGGGGAAGAGGGGGAACCAAGATACATCATGTATAGGTACAAAATAACCATGATAAATGGGATCATTATGTATACAATGTACCAATGCATGTTCTTGGTAAAAAATAAAAATTAAAAATAAATAAATAAATAAAAAAGAGTGTTCATGCCTTTTCTTCTTTTGGAACCATTTATGAGGTGGTTATTTTAAAAGGCATATGGAATATAAGCGCCCAATTGAAATATTAATAAAGAGTCTCAGGATTCTGATGGAAGGGGACACACAAATGACAACTGGCAAATTTAAATTTACCACAACAACTTCATTATGAACTTCAAATCTGGATGGCTCCAAAAAAAAAAAAATCATTCTGAATCTTTATATAAAGAACACCTGGTTAAGATTCTGGACTCTGAGACTGAAGTATCTTGGTGGTAATTGTTTAAACTCTGTCTGCCTTGCTTTCCTCATGTATCAGTTGGAGACTTTGTATGGTTGAATGAGAGACTAAGAAGTAAGATTTACATAATGTTGACTATGTGCTGGGAACTGATCTAAGTACTTTACATACATTAAGTCATGTAATCCTCACAATAGCCCCAAAGGTGGGAACTGTTATCTTTTGTCCCATTTTACAAGTGAGACACTGAGATATGAAATAACCCTCCCAAGAATACATAATTAGTGAGTGACAGAGCCAGCAGCCTGGTGCTGGAGCTCCTGCCTCTCCGAGCAGCGAGAGCTCTGAAACTCTACCTGCTACACCATGATTGCTTAATATCTCATGAATCTTAGTGCTATGACCAATCAGAGAATATTCTCCAAACTATTTGACAGTAAATCGAGGCCTGTCTCTTGTCAATGCCAAATATGTAAACTCCGACATGGCAAATCTGCTATGTCCCAACTGTGAGTACTTTAGGAATCCTAATTTGACCCAGGGAACAAGAACAGAGAAAAATGTGACATAGTTGCATGTTCCTTAGTTACTCTCTCTAAATATTGCTTGTCTTCTATATCGCCCATTGAAGAAGCAGCAATATGCTTTGGAAATCGAATCAGCAGATGGCATGTTTGACGACCTATTGCATAAATCGAGGAAATGAAAATGTTTTCCTGCCTGGAAAACATGTTATGCCACTGGCATATAATCATACACCTTCTGCCTGGAGACGGATGCAGAGTGTTTATCAGGAGGGCACCCCAAATCCATACGCTATTCTTGTAGAAGGAGGACAGGAGGGGGAAAGTAGAGATACCCACTTGTGGGGGGGATAATTGGTCAAGTCTTCCTCCTTTGTATTAAATGTGTACTCTTAATCCCAACAGTTTACTGAGAGAAAAAGCAGCAGACAGAAAGGGGTAGTTAATTACACATTTGTATTAATCATCCTGTTTTAAAGTCATAAACTAGTGTGTTAAGGTTTAAATTTAAAATGTCCTCAAAAGTCATGAGTTCAGAGGTGAGGCTTTGGAACCTGATTGGACCAGGGGTCCCTGTATTCATTGGTAGATTTATTCATTGATGAGTTCATAGCTGAATGTGCTGTTAGGAGGCGGGGCCTATTTGAAGAGGTGGGTCACTGGGGGATGACCTGGAAGGAAGTATTCTAGTCCCTTCCTACTTCTAGTCTCCATGAGGTAAATATCTGCCCTTCTCCCATGCCCTTCTGTCATGCTGTTTCTTCCCTGAAGCAAGCCAACCATGCCAGGACTGAACTCTCTGAGACCACAAGCCAAAATAAAACTCTCCTCCTTTAAATTGTAGCTGTTGGGTATTTTGTCCTAGTAATGGAAAAGTGACCAATACGTGGTATGTCACAGTATCATCTTTAGAAGAACAAATAGTACTAAATTCCACAGATAAAATTTACCTGACAACTCAAATAATATCTTCTGTGGCTAAGATCAGTAAGAGGCACAGTCTATTTTAATATGTCTTTAATTGGCATATTTCTGAAAGAACAGGGACTTGGTTTTAAGTCCCTGTTCAAGCTCTAAAATGGTCTTGACAGGTTCAGGTATTCAAAGGAATGACACTATTTTAGGAGTCCAAGACTAGTGTCTTAAATACATATTACTGTAATCACCTAGAGGGGTAATATGTCAACGATAACATGCTGACGGGCAATTTTTTTTTTAATCAACAGACTTCTAGAGGACTTTCTGTGTGAATGGACTGTTGTAACAGCTTCTGCTTTGATATTTTAGGGTCTTCTCTTATCTAAACACCTGTCCACACAATAGCTATAGTAAATATTAAGAAACCTAAATTGTATCCTATCACTTTCTACTTTTGATAGGAGGATAGAAACTTTCCTTCCCAATTGCCTGGTGGTTTTGTATAATCTCCATTCCATTTACGTTTCACATCACTTGCCCCCACCCTACTCCCATCTCTTGGCTTTGACAAATTATATTCTCTGTAGCTGGGATGGTCTTTCCTCCAAGGATGTTGCTTTTTCCTCATTGAACGAGTTTTCTTCAAGTTCTCATCTAAATTTCCCTTCCTTTCTGGTGCCTTCTTTGATCTCTCAGACTAGGCCTTAAGACCCTTACTGTATACATTCGTAGTATCTGAACCTCTTTCCAGCACAATGCAGCTTGTGATTGCTTAACCATAAATCCAGTTAAAGGTGGAACACCTATTTTATTCACCCCTTTGTTTCATGGCGAGAAGCACTGTGTGTTGTGCTCCATAAGCTTTCTGACACAATGGAGGTGTACCTGATGGGATAAGACAGTGAGGAGGGGGTACTGAAGTAGGATGAGGGCTTTAGAGTGGGCAGCAGCTAGGTGTAGGGATAGGCACAGTAAGCTCTCTACTTTGTGACACTTGTTGCTCCTTTATAAAAGGCATTGGCAAGAGTCATGCTTAGAGGGGTGGAAATCCAAACAAGCCAATCTCATGGGACCCTTTATATTCCATGGTTTTCTATATCTGGCACATCTTTTCACAACTCACAGGAAAAAGCCTAGTCTCTGGAAACATATTAAACACTTATTTGGAGATACAAAGAGAGATGGACACAATGCTCTTCATTGAGAAAAAGAGGCTAGGACTCAATATGGAAACTTGCAGTTGAGCACAGACCAATGTCATGTGCTTGATGGATACTCAACAACCGGGCCATTGTTGCTGAGAGAGGATGGTGCCATCTCTAAGGATCTCTCCACCACTATTATCTTTTCAAGTACACCCTCCTCCATGAGAGCATTCACGTCTGAAGGCTATTACCTGTAATCACAAAATCTGCTGCACCGGTCCTGCCTACCATGAATTATAAAGGTACTTATTATACTAATGTTGAATCATTGGATCAGAGCCCACCAAATATAAAGCCATGAAAAATGTAGGTTCTATTCTGCAACAAATATGTTTGGTTTACAGATAGTGAACATTTCTACACAGTGAAGTTATGTTAACAAAAAGCCATTTTGTAGACATGAATTATGCTTCTCTGCACACTTGTAATGGAATTTAGTTCTTAGTCAAATATGAAGCAGGTTAGAGCCATTCCTTATTAATCAGATTTCTTTGAAGACTTGACCTTTCTGGTCATTGACATCATTCATGTGGGTGAGCCATAAATATTTTAATTATTTTCTATTCACCACACAGCCCTGACTCTGGTTACAGCAGAGATATTCAATGATTCTGTTGCTGCAAAACTTGGCTAACAAATCACTGTAATATTTACTTTCCTTTTTCCAAATCTAGAGGGAAATAAATTTATGGATCACTTAACCTTTTGCCCAAGGAACAAATCCAAGTCAGCTCTGAATTAATACTGCTCTGAGGATGCAAAGTGAGGCCTGTTTTCAAAGGAAAGCTCAGTGTTAAGTGACACTGCAGCTAACAGAGGCAGAATTCCTTGTCCCCGCCTGGATTAAACAGCCTTCCAGCCCTTGGTATATTTGTACTGACATCTAATAGAATGCTTTTGTTTTATTTTGCTTTGCTTTGTCTAGCTTAGATTAAGCAATAAATTACCTATTACTTTGAACTGGGTTAATCAGGGTCAGAGATGCCATAATCATCATTATTCCCCCGGAGACAACAGATGCTGTCGCTGCCCTTAAGCAGGGGACCCCAAAATAGCTTCACCCAACAAATCTGGTTACACTCACATCAGAAGTTGTGGAGAATGCATCAATGGTTTTGCAGAAGATTCTGAGTTCTACGTTAATTTAAAAGTTTGCCAAACGTGCTGTAAATGTGATCTTCCAGCTCCCTGTCCAAATAATGGCATTTCTTGGGCATTCTGAAAATATTTTGCTCAAAATGAAAACTGCTGGTAGAAAAGAGGTAACTGTCTTTAGAAATTATGCCTCCTCCTGTCTCACACTCTTTACAGAAAGAACTTGCCCACATGGAAAACCATCATTGCTCTTTCATACTTGGGATAACTTGAGAAAAACACAGGCAATTTTGTAAACTTAAATTTTGTCCAAGAAGAGGAAGGCAAATACAAAGAAAAATGGTGAGATGCTGGTGAAAAAGGCTGAGTTTCACTAAATTACCAAGGATCAGAACTGCAGAACACGTTAAAAGTTTAACTTCGGCATGTACATTTTTAATAGCAACTGAGAATTTAAAACTATTTGGAAAATGTATATGCTCTGTCGATTTCTTTGGACTATCCTCCGAATATATTCAGAATTTTCTTTAAAACACATGACAATCAATACATTGAAAGGCACTTATTCTTAGAATTATTTTCAAGAAGCATACTACTTTTCTTGCTTTCCAGTTGTGATGAGGAAAAAGAGTTTTATACATGCAGTAGCACCAAGAATCCCCTTAGGATCTGGAGGCAGACTGGAGAGATTACCCACACCCAGTGGATTCAGTAGCAAATCGGGACCACTTTTTCCTTATTTACTGAAATTGCCTTAATAAATTCTTCTCTGGAGAGTAAGAACCAATTACGCTAATGCAGAAGTAGAAGCAGTAATTGACTTTACAGTGTGGACTACATGCCCTGGAAATGGGGATGTGAACAGCAGCATCCATGTTTCTATCTCTGCTGCCACCTGACCTGTGCGAGGGGGTTTACCACTTCTATTGTGGGATTGCAATTCTCAACCGCTATGAAGAAATGTTTTGTGAATTCTGAGAGCCTCTGAGCAGGCTCATTTGGAAGAGATGCTCTGTTTTAACTTTTATATATACTGATTTGTCTCTAAATTAGAAATAAATTAAACATTGTATATGCCAGTCAATTATCTCTGGAACTGATTCTAATAGACTCTTTAATTTTTTTATTAAAAAATAAAATAAACTTGGGTCCCATTCTGTTGCTCATTTCTGCATATTAAAACTATCACTCATTATTAACAGTTCTTGAACAATAAAGCAGAAGCAATCACATAGGACTACATAAAACGCAATTTCAGTAGAGTTCAATAGAAGTGTTTCTGAAAATTGTTTTAGGTATTTTCTTGCAGATTGCCAGTAACTAGAAATGCCTTTCAAACACTAACATTTTGCAAAGCCTGAAAATTCATGTGATGTTTATTGGGTAAAAAGACCTTTAGTTTATGCCTCACAAACACCAGTAGCGGAATTTGAACGGTTTTAAAGGTCACGACTCTCATTTGGTCTCTCTTGTTGAAGACCACTAAGTGGTCCATGAGTGTTGCTGAATAAAGACACCAATCCAGCCCCTTTCACCGCCACTGCAACACTCTATTCTTGTCTTTCTCTTTGCTGCAACACCTATGTTTATGCAGGTGTCAGTTCTTTCATTAGTTTACTCCTTCACGCAACAATCATGCTCAGTTGTGTGTCAGGCAGTGTGCTTGGAACTAGGATACACTTTTCATAAGCCACAATGTCTGCCCTGGAGAAACTCGGAGCCCGGCCTGTTCACACCTATCAGCCTGGCGCCTGGAGGGCTGAGCTGTTATACACAATACACATGGCTGGAGGCAACTTACGTGTAGCTTCCGAAAAGATCCTCAGAAACAGAAAGATATTGAAGTGTAATTCCTCACTGTCTGATGCTAGTCCTCTGCAAATGCTTAGCACTAGGGTAGAGGAAATGTATAACTCATCTGGCAAGCCGAATTGCCCTAATCAATCCCAAAGATCAATGTTACTGCACTCAGGTTTAATTTGGGTTAGAGCAGACATAAGGGGAGCAGTAAGCTCCTAGAGCCATTCTAGCTATCTTGTGGGAGTAATCTGGAGAGACTGTTTCTCATCTCTGCCTCTAATCCAAGCAAATTTGAGGAAGGTTTGATGCTTCTCAGATTTTTCAGTCTCCCTGTGGGACATTAGGAAAAGTCCTAAAATAAAACTTACATCACAGGGATAGTGTTACAAAGAAGCAATTTTTATAGGCCAGGTCCATCCAGATGTCCAACTCTTGCAGTGGCTGCTGGGAGTACAAAGGGAAGAACATGAGTGTGGGAGTCATACTTCCCAAAGGTTAATAATAGCACTGACACTTACAGCCTTTCGCAACTTAGTGCTCAAATTTTCTTCCCTGTAATACTGTAGAAAGTTGGAGATTAAATGAAATATTTCATACCTTAAAAACTAACTGATGTCCTCTTTCCTCCCTGCATTACTTTGCCTTACTACAGAATTGGTTGGGTGGGAAATTCCTCAGAACTACCTTGTCAGATACTTGTAAAACATATTGAGAAGTAGATTTCAATCACTGAGGAATAGATTGGAAAGTATGAATAGTTACCAGTTTTCAAAGGGAATATACTATTTTAGGGAAGATTCACAAGAGGCTCTCTGTTGTCAATCTAATCCAGAGTTCGGCAACCTGCCGCAGATACGCCAGACGGCGGTACAATGAGCCAAGGTGCTGGGCACATTGCCATTCCCCAGGTGGAGAAAAGTCCAGACTAACTGCCAGTCTCAGCCTGGCAGAAAGAGCTGCGAGTTCTTACTAACTTCTGCTGCTCCTTCTATTATACAACCGTCCTTACTGAGCAAAAGGAAATGCTGCCAAGAAAAAACTGGAGCTTGCATGTTAGACC
Source organism: Hystrix cristata (assembly GCA_004026905.1). Taxonomy (NCBI): domain Eukaryota; kingdom Metazoa; phylum Chordata; class Mammalia; order Rodentia; family Hystricidae; genus Hystrix; species Hystrix cristata. Next base: position 26,425 of record PVJO010016905.1, read on the forward strand.
TGGGCCTAAAGGCGCAGTGTCCCTGGAACTCATTTAAACACTTTTGTCCCTATACTTTCCAAATTGCATGATTTTGTGATACACTCTGTGGAGTACTGCCTGTCACCCATCTGATACGAATTTTCTATTTTTCTTTCCTAACAGAACCAGGATTTTGTTCAGTTATCTGCCCTGTGATGGCCAGCTCTTGAGGAAGGCTCCAGGGATGGGCCCAGATTAGTCCAAATCTATCAAGGTAGATAATTTTGAGAGGTCTGGCTCTTGCCTGCTATAAGTGAAGAAGAAAGAATTTAACTCCAATTGCTCTTGGCAGCCTTCCCGACTTAATAAGGGAACTGGTCTTAGGATGAAGCCTTTAGAACAGAAATACAGAACAGAGATTTAGAAAGAAATTAAGCAGCATCATTGATGGTTATCACTGAGCCAACTACAATGCCCTATATTAGACTTCCTAATATGTCATCCTGTGTACCGTTTTGCTGTTTTACTGTCTCTGCCAGTTAGAATTGAGTTTCCTACTATTTGAAGCCAAAACTTCTTCCTAATTTACCTAACATACTAGTTTTCTATCACTGCTGTAACATAATACCATGCATCCAGTGGCTTCAAATTCACGAATTCATGCTGTCACATTTCTGGAGATGAGAAGTCTTACGTGGATAGCCAGCGCTCCCTGCCACCTGAAAGTACTACAGAAAAATCCATTTTTGTGCTATTTCTAATTTCTCCAGGCTGCCTGTCTTCCTGGTCTCACGGTCCTGTATCACTCCTGTCTCTGCTTCTGGCATCACACTTCCTTTACCATCCCTGATTCTCTCGCCTCCCGCTTCCCAAGACCTTTGTGATTATATTAGGTCCATGAGGATCATTCACACAGATCTTGCATCTCAAAGTCTTACTTTAGCAACATATACAAAAATCTTGCTAAGTGAAAGATAACACATTCTCAGATGATGGGGACTAGGATATGGAAATCTGGGGCAGGGGGAGTCATTATTCTGCTTTCCACCCCTCCTTAAAATAATCACATAATTACATTCCCGAGGGAGACCTTTGTGGTCTGCTACCAATAAGCAATACCACTAAGTTATCATTCAGTCATGTAATGTACCCAACATTTACAGAGCACCAGATGCTAGGCTTCATACTAAATAAACACATCAATTACAAAGACGAATGAGTCCTTTTCCCTCTTCAAAATGGGAAGACAGTTAGGAGACTCAGAGAATGCCGAGAATGTAGGAGAGGCTATATGAACACAAAGAGAACCTCCCTCCAACTTCTGTGTTAGGCTGTTTTGTCATAATGACCTTTTAAAATCACAAACTCAGAAGAAAAAAATTATGATGCTTCATTATTAGCATGACAGAGAAGTTAAACTAAGTCATTTCCAGTATGTTCCTATTATGTGTTTTACATTTCTACAGGTCTGGTTTTCTTAGGTCAAGAAACCTTAGTTTCTTACGTTCAAGGCATAGTTGGAGAAATTGCCTATGAAATTTGAGAAATGTAAGATGTGGCTCCAATGACTTTGTACCTATATTTAAAAGCTAATTCACTTCAGAATCCATTTATTCAACCAGTGTTTACTAAGCTACAAAGTTGTTACCAGGCAGTGTACTGCATCCCAGAGGCAATTCAAATGTAATTAAGATGTCATGGGCTGGTGTACTCTAATTAGCTATAAGACAGGTATACAAATAACTGAACTATATTTAATACATCCTATAATATTTGTTTCTGTCATTAACTATTCCATTATTAACTTCTATTTTGTTTTTCAGTATTTGATTCCATTTTACCTTTGTTTTTAAAATTCCTCTTTGTTTTCCAAACGTTGAAAAATATTGAAGATCACAAGAAAACAAAGTCACCCATAAATACAGCTGCTTTAAAAGTAGCATATTTAGCCAGGCATGGTGGTGAACACCTGTCATTTGCAGCACTCGGAAGGCTGAGGCAGGAGGATTTCCAGGAGTTCAAGGTTAGCTTGGACTACCTAGTGAATTCAAGATCAGTCTGGACTATACAGTGAGACCCTGTCTAAAAAAAAAAAAAAAAAAAACCCAAAAAAACAACAAAAAAACGCACTAAAGTAGCATATTTTATATAATGTAAGGCATATTGTAAGATGTACCTATTAGTTTCTATGGCACTATGAAAAAAAGCTTGCAATTAAAACAGTACACTATCAGTTATAAAATAATGTTCAATTATAAAAATGTTAACTTTTGAAATTAAGAAAATATAACACAAAAGTAACATTTTCCCTGTTTCTCTCATCCCAGAGGTAATCACTGTATTTAGTTCAATATCAACTTTACACATTGAGGGTTATGATAGCCTATGGTTTCTGACTTTCCATAACTAAAAATGTAAATATCCAAACTCCATAGATACAGTGACAGACAATAAAGTATACCAGATCTTTTCTTTCTTTTCTTAAGTTACCACAATTGAAACATATAGGCCTACACTCTTTCAGGAACAGTGCTATAAAAGAGTATTTTGTCTTGTATGTAGTGTGTGTGTGTGTTGAACATATATGTGTCTGGCAAGTGAGTGCATAAGTACCTGGTGTATACACTCTTTGATGGGTTTAGAGACTACTTGATGATATGTCCAGCAAGGTTATTTTCCAGTTTCTGGTAATGAAGGCAATATGAAAGACAGAGTAGGGAAAAAATAAACAAAACCAAGGGAAAAATCTTGGCCCTACTTTGTAAACTAGTTTTTGGCAAGTGCTTCCTAATAATCTTCCTGAAAACCATAATAGTTCATTTTAGAGATACATCGTCTTTTACATTTTCTAACATTTCCTCATATTTTCTTGGGTACCTGGACTCTGCTATTTACACTATGAAGCTGTTTAAACTGAGGTTTCATTTCAAAATCGGTTGAGGTTTGGAAAGGCCAACAAGTGCCAGAGAAAAGAAGTGAGTTGAGGCTGCCGCGTCTCTCCAATATTTAACACTCAAGTATCCAGAGATTGATTCTGTGGCTGCTTAAAGGCCAGCAGCCCCATTCTACATTCTTACATGTGCACTCAAACACCCTGATTCTCTTACATATGAACATATGAATGTGCTTGTCTTGAAGGTATGTTAAACTTAAATATTGAAAATAATAGGTTATCTTTCCACAATAAGTGGAGGACTCAGGTGACATTCGACAATTGAAGATGTCATGCAGACCTTATATTGTACATGTACAAAAGTGAAAGACACCTTCCTGAAGGAAGAAATTTACATTTATGGAGTGCTTACTAAGAGTCATCCAATGAATTAAATGACTTTGTGTTATCTTGTTTAATTGAATGAGGTATGCATCTATTTGCTTGCAACTTTGGTGCAGAAATCCAATGTTCTATTCCATATAATGATTATCTAATTTAATTGCTTTAGTGCAGCTCTATTTGGGATCCCTGATTATTCAACACATTTGCAGGTGTGGGCTGACTCTTCAGCACTCTTTACATTTTGAGAAATATAGTTTTTGATATTCTGTTGGTTCCATTCCCTCTGATAAAGGAATTTATGATATGAAATACTTGGGAAAAGTGAGTTTGTCAGACAATAGAAGCTAGATGAGTCAGCTGGTAAAGGATTTTAGTCTGGACAGACTTATTTTTTATTTCTGCTAAATAACCAGAGGGGTTAATGTTGGAAGCTGGAAGCCCCTCAAATTTGCTGTCCCGTTTAATGTATAATCAGATACATTTCATTGTAAGGATTAACTTTTGCCATATAGATTTTAGATAAATTTGCTCACTTGGGAATTTGATCTGAAGAAAATAATATTGGATATTTTTAGAATCATTTCTGTGTTCCCTTCCTGGTGTTTGAATGCCAAGTACACACCTTTGGAAGTGTGTTTAACATAATTAGCATAAAGACTGTGTATAAGAAATCCATAAAATAAAATCAAAATTACATAGCATATGATGAAATTTATGAAAATATTGCTAAGAGAAAGTGAAATATGAAAAATTTTAAATTTTCATTCATGATTTGCAAAAGATAAAAGATGCGCAGCCAACACAGTGAATTTCCTGCTTGCTCCATCTCTGCCTCTTCATGAAAGACGACTTTTCATTCCCAGTTCGTACCTCCACTAGCAAAGTCCTCTCTCTCCTACTGAATCACCCTACCCTACTTTTAAATTAGGAGAAAAGGGCCAATGCTATTTGGGGTGGGGGATTTGCTCAAGGGTTTTTCTGTTCCTTATGATAATTAAGAGTTGGGCATTCCAAGTCATATACTCCTGTAAAACACATGTAAGTAATTCTTTTTCAAAGTTAATAATTTGTTAACTTTGATCTCATCAAATATACTAGATTTGATATTGTTCTGAGAGGTTGATCTCAGATTAAATCAATGTATGGTTCCTGTAATGAGTTTCGGTGCTTTATAGTCAGGTTTCCTGTAATCGATAGTATTATGAAAGGAAATATAATCCTCTATTTTTGCTTTGGTATAACACTTTTATCACCCGTTAGTTGTCAAAAAGTGACATTTTATTAAAGGTATTATAAAATAGCCAAATTCCTCAGTATTATTAGTTTATTCTGAAAGTAATTTTTTCTGAAGTAATTATTTCTTTTTATTAAGAAACTGCCAGTCTGGAGGCATCTTAACCTCACCAGGATTTCAGACATATGAGAAACATAGAATTTCACTACATTCTTTGAGATAGCTTCTGATTTTCTCATTGATGGGGAGCTACCTAAAATATTCATCATGATTTTCTTTCCCTCTTGAATATTGCTTTGTTATGTCAGAGCATCGGTAAATGTAGGTAGCACAAGTTGCTGGTGTAAATTTGAATATTTCAATTTCTATAAAAGTTAATAAAACTTAAAATAAGCAGGATAGGTGAATGAACCTCATGTTGTTTATTTTGGGAGGACAGTGGACAGTGATAAGAGAGGAAAGACAGGGAGTTTCTACAGGATGTTGACATACATATGTCATTTTACTTATTCCTTTTATCTAGAAGTTACAATAGTAAATAAAAGAGTGACATATTCTTTTGCTCTAAATTGCAACCTTTTGGAACCAAGTCTCCGAAATCCATGTAATCCTCTCTGAATATGTGGAAAAACAGCAGAGGAAGTACGTACGTGGTGACCTTAACACCCAACTCGACATCCTTAATGAAAAATTGGCATCTTTTTCATCTCAGTAATTACCAGATGTATGTTTCAAATGACATTAACCAGAAAAATTACTTTTTTCTTCTAGCTTTTGTTCCATCTTTGACTATGTACAGTTTGATATTTTGCTTATTTTGGGAAAGGAATTCTCGTCTTGTTTGAAGCTGATTCTTGAATGTTGGAGACTAGTTCCTTCCACTATTCTGATGCTTCAAGGGAAGCTGAGATCCCTGTATGACCCCCTTGGCAAAGGAAAGCAAATAGATCACACGACAGGCTCTTTCCATCTATTATAGAGATGCAACATAAAACAGCATGGAATTTAGGTCCCTAATGAGCTTTACATGATTCTCTAATTTTAAATGTGGTATGTGAAGAACTAAATCTGATTGCTGTATGAATCTGTTATATAGTATATCAATTTTACTCCGAATGGAAGAGACTCAGATATATCTCAAAATTAAGAGAAGACAAGAGTTGTTCTACTAATAAACTATACAGTATAAACATATACAGTAAAACCTTGGATTGTAACTTGTTCTGCAACCGTTTGCAAGACAAGCAAACATTTCTAACAAATTTTAACTTGATAAACAAGTGATATCTTGAGACATGAACAGCACATGAACGTCACATGATCACAACTGAGCCAATGTGTTTCTCTCTTTCCCTCTCTCTCTCTCTGGGATTGTGAGCGATCGTCTCCCATCCTCAGATGCTCAGTCTCAGGCTGCAGTGTTTGGCAGAAATCAGAGATTTTTCAGAACATTGGAAAGTGGCCACAACTGGCACTAGTGTATGTTTTGTCACTTCAGAGCGCCTAAGGGACAATCTTTTGCTTTTCCATACAAGAGTAAGTTTAGGAATGCTTTGCTTCATTCTAGGTCAGGCTGTCTGCAGATATAGACCCTTTTCTCTGCAGCCTTAGTGCCAGGTATATTAAATACATATGGTATATGACAAGAGTTTATTAAAACAGTACTGTAGTCAGCATCCAGGAGGGTGTATATAATGGCCACCATGCAGAAAAATGTTACAAAGAAAGGCACTAAGGTGATCATTATGGTGGAAGTTAAAAGGAAATCATTGAGAAGTATGGATGAGGTATGTGAGTGGCCAAATTTGCAAGATTTTATAAGACATACAATTTGACCATGTGCACAACAGTAAAGAAGTAATAAGGGAGCATATGCAGTAAAAGGAGTCGCAAGAATATCAAAGCAATGGCCGCGTGTTCTGGAAGATGCAGAAAACATCTTCCAGATGTTTGGTTAAACAAGAAGCAGTTAGCAGGTGACACTGTGACCAAGAAGTTTATCCTTGAGAAGGCAAAGTGCTTATACATAGACCTCATAAGTAAACAGGTGCATCAACAGAAAAAGAAGCAGGCAACAAGGCAAGCAGGGCAAGCAGGGCAAGCAGGAGAAATGGCACCCATATTGTTAGGCACGGAGAGGCTGAGTGTGGACACTATGGCAGCTGAGGCATTCACTCCTGAGTTCCAGGAACTCAGTGTTTTCAAGTTTACCTGCCGGAGCAAGTTTTTAACTGAGACAGGACTTTTTTTTGGGGGGGGGGAAATACTAAAAAAGACCTACATTATAGAAAAAGAGAATCAGAGATTGACTGATCACAAACCCATGAAAGACTGTCTCGCCCTCCTGTTTTGTGCTAATGCAAGGAAGATTTCAAAGTCAAGCCTTTGTTCAAGTATCATTCTGGGAAGCCACCAGCCTTCAAGATGAGCCAGTTAGACGTTCTGTGGAGGTCTGACAGCAAGGCTGGGGTCACTCATATCTTGTTCATTGAGTGGAATAACAAAGGCTTTTGTCCTGAACTGGAGAAACACTTTCTAGAAAAGAGTCTGCCACTCAGACCTTGCTGGTTATGGGTAATAGTCCTGCTGTTCCTCCAGGCTTTGAGGATGACTGCATGGAGGAATTTGAGTTCATTAAGGTCAAGTGCCTTCCTCCCAACACCATGGATCTGTAGGTCATTTTAAACTTTAAAAAGCTTTATACCAAAGCATAATTTCAGCGATGCTTTGAGGTGACAGAAGGCACAAACCTTATCCTCTGAGAGTTTAGGAAAAATTATTTCCACTTCATGAACTGGCTCAGGATAATTGATAAAGCCTGGGACGGAATCATCAAGAGAACCCTCGATTCTGCTTGGCGCACACAGTGGCCTGAGTATATTCTTGGACATGACATAGAGGGGCTTCCTCATGAGCAGGAGCTGCCAGTTGTCAGTGTAACTGTGTCCTTGGGGAAGATCATGGGATTGGAGGTGAGTGAGGACTACATTCAAGAGCTGATGGAGGAACATGACGAGGAGCTGACCACTGACAAACTGATGGATCTGCATCACAAGCAACAGCAAGAGGTTATGGAGATCTTGCCTGTCGAGGAGGAGGAGAAAAAGGTGAAGGAATCCCTTCCTTCACATGAGATTATAGGGATGTGTAAAATGTAGGAAACGGTGCAAAATTTTGTAGAAAAGTACCACTTGAATAAGGCTATACCAGTGCAAGCAATGAATCTGTTTAATGACAATTTAATGTCATATTTCCATGAAATCCTCAAAAGGAGGCAAAAGCAAATGACATTGGATAGGGTCCTTGTTAAAGGTGCACAGAAAGAAGAAGATTCCATTGAGCCAATAGATAGCAGTGAATCTATTAGCAATAGTGAAAGTCGTTCTACACAATAAATTTCTTTCTCCCTCACCCTAGCTTTGAAGGTTTTCGAAGGTAAGTGCAGGTTAATTTGTTTACGTTTCACTATGTTTTGTATTCTATTTATTAGTTTATATTACCTTACCGTATTGCAATCATTTCTATATGAATTTTTTGGGTTGTAGAATGAATCATCTAAGTTTTCATTATTTCTTATTTGAAAGTTCACTTTGATATACAAGTGCTTTGAATTACAAGCATGTTTCTGGAACAAATTATGTTCACAAACCAATGTTTTACTGTACATTCATTTTTCATTTTCTCGGTTTGTATGAAATTATTTTCCTGAACAGGTGTTTCACATGCTTGATAAAAACGAAGTAGGGCATTATTACATACAAATGCAGAATTTCTCTGAAGAGTACTTATATTAGAGCAGCCTCATGAAAGAATATCTTTGGAGTGCTTCTCTATTTTGAAGGTCTGCAGTTAGACATAATGAATCATCTCAGGAACAGCGCATCTTAGTCTGCAGACCTGACTATGACAGCTATGAAAGAAGTTCTAATGTGATTTGGAACAAGCATAGTGTGTGAGGAATAAAAGCTTGAAAGTCAAACATTCAGCTACAAATGGGCTTCAGAGTAGCAAGGAGTTTGGGACGAGAATAGAAAACTTGTCTAAAGTATGACTTCATTTGCTCATACCCACAACATAATACTATTACCACAGTTTAACACATACTTAGAAGAAAGCTACAGGTTTGATTCTGCAAGAAAACTGCATCTTTGAAATCGATAAAACATACCTGAAAGTTTGTACTCTTTGAACATATCTCCTTATGTCCTCTATCCTCCAGGCCCTAGTAGTTACCCTTCTACTCTCTGTTTCTTTTAGTTCAAGTTTTTAGATACCATGTATAAACAAGAATATAATATGTTAATGATACTGTATTATACACGTGAAGTATGGTAAGAGTAGATCTTAAATATTTATACCACAATACAAACAACCAAAAATGGTAATTAAGGGAGATGATAGGTGTATTAATTAACTTAGTTGTGGTGATTAGTTTACTATATATGTACATCAAAGCACCACATTATATACCGTAAGCATATACAATTTTACTTTTCAATTGTATCTCAATAAGGATGGGGGAAAGATCTATACCTATTATGATGAGCACTATAGCTTTGTAACATGTAGCCTAGAAATCAAAGTAAGACACATGTTGGAGACTAGGTTCCAGATATATGTAAGAGTAGTCAAGGCCAAAGCCACTGCCAGGCTGTGAGAAAGAGGCACTACTCTGTCAGACTGCCAACTCCTAGCCAGCTCTGCACCTTGGAGCCCACCTGAGAAACCCTTGTTTAAGCTCAGGCCTGGAAGGACAAGGGGCCTGCATTCCAGGGTGGGAGGGCAAGGTCGGTTTGAATGGCTTTCAGAGGTGGCTGGATGTGAAGGTGATGACACTGAGTCCAGTGGTCTGCCTGAGCCCCGTTCTGTTGCCTCTGCCCAGAGAGGACCCGTCGTCTGATTGCTTCCCTGTATACCAACTTGAGTGGGGACAAGCCTCAGCTTGGACAGGGGCCACAGTCCGAGGTTTACAGACAGGGGCACCTCTTCGCAGGGGGTACACTTTGTGAACCTAAAGGCTATAAAGCAGGGCAGAGGGGATTGCATCTTGTTGGGTACCAAGGCTGCAGGTGCCAGAAGGACACCACTCATCTGGAAATATATAGAATTTTTGGATGCATTTTTCCTCTTATTTATTTATTTATTGGTGGTGTTTGAGTTTTTTCCTATTTTCTTATTTGTCTTTTTTCTTTTTTTGCTGTTTATCTTTTAACTTATTCTCTTTTCCCTTTATTTTTCTCTCCCTTTTCCTTATTTATCTTTTTTTCTTTTTGTCGATTTTTTGGTTACTTTTAACCAATACTATTGATTTCCTTTCACTCCTTACCGGGATTCTTTATTTCACTTTTATCACCTCCCTCTCCTTCTCATTTATTATGACTTAATTTTTCAAATTTTACTTTCATGCTCCCATTCCCCAAACCCTCTATCTTTACTAATATAACCATTAAGTTTTATGAATACACAGCTAGTTACCTGTATGTTATTACTGTTGAAAGCCATTCTATTGTTAGCAAATTTAAAGTTGTTCCATTAAGTGGATACTTACTGTAGGATAATATCTGGTCAGTGTTGTTTTGTATACAGTAATCCTAGATCTTTCTTCTACGGTTAAGGGTGGTACACTATTGATTCTTAGGATTTCTTGATATCCAGTTTGTATTTGACGCTATTGTTTATTTTATTACTATAGCAAAGATAACATACTTGTTGCTATCAGTTAGCTTTCTATGTATGCTAATATCTGGAGTGTCTGCAGGTCATAAACAATACTGCAATTCATTCTCAGAGAAATGGATAGTGGGCCAAAAAGCTGAAACAACAGAAATTACAAATAAACAGAAGTGGATGGATCCTGAGACAGAGGCAAAGCCTTAATACTGTAGTTAGGCAAGCACAGAGAATATCATTGAAAAATAGACATTATCTACAAAGGTCTCTATCTAGAAACAAAACTTTCATATATAATCAACCTGCAAGCCTCAACAGAAACAAACAAACGCAGAAACATAAGAAGGCAAGCCAAAAAAAAAAAAAAATGCCTCCCAAAATTCCCAACTCCCTCAAAGTAGATCCACACAGCACTGAAGGGGACAAAAACCAAGAGCTGCACATCCAAATTATTCAAACTGATATCAAGGGACATAACAGAATAGATTAACAATGCAAAATGTGAACGACCAGTACAGGAGAAATTAGAACTGCTAATGTACTCCAAAGAGATAAAATTGTATCAAAAGTAGGGGCAGCAGAAGTGACCAGGACAGAGTGTCAGAACAAGAAAACAGGGCTGTTTGTGATGACCAACAAAGAGACAGAACTTTTAAAACAACAAGAGAACGTGAAAAATGGATCCAACAGCTCTTAGACGGTGCAAAGATGATTAAGATTACATGGAATTAGTAAAAAATCAGAAGAGAGCACAAATGGGCTAAAAAACCTGTTTACTGAAATAGTAGCAGAAATTTTTGAATGCAGGGAAATAATTTAACATTCAGATTAGCAAGGCATAAAACACTTCAAGTAGCCCATGATCATGACACATCATAATCAAAATCCTGGAAATCCAACAGAGGTACAGAATCTGGAAAGTGGCTAGAGAAAGGCAAGAAATCATGTACAAAGGTAAACAAATTATAATTATGCAGGCTTCTCAACAAACCCTTAAAGTCAGAAGATCTTGGAGAGAAGTGTTTCAAGCCCTAAAAGAGAACAATTTCCAACCCAGGGTGATATATCCTGCAAAGTCATCTTTCAAAATTGATGGAGAAATTAGATATTTTCACAATATGAAGCACATAAAGAAATTTATTACCACCAAAGTAGCACTCCAAAATAATGCTCAAGGATATCCTGGAAAGAGACAATGATGCTAACAATGACCAAAGGGCTAATAGAATGAATATACCAAGTAGGGTGAGCAGATAAGTAGAAGGGAAAGACAGAAAATCAGCAAGAGGAAAATAAATCAGCGACAAGAATAAGTCAGTCCCTCTCACTAATAACTCAATATGAAAGATCTCAATTTCCCAGTCAAAAGACAGACTGGCAGAATGGTCAAGAACAAAATCCAATATTGTGTTATAAATAAAAAACAAATCCTAACTCAAAAAGAAATTCATAGACTAAAAATTAAAGAATGCAAAACAATATTCCATGCATGCAATAAGAATTTGATAAGAAGTAGGTATAGCTGTTCTATATCCAGACAAAGTGGACTTCAAGCCAAAACTGATCAAAACAGGCAAAGACAGTGACTACATATTGGTTAAGGGAATAACTGAACAAAAAGAATTAATAATTATCGATACATGTGTACCAAACAATGGTGCACTCAACTTCATAAAATAAGTACTACTGGACATAAAAGGCTAAATAAAAATAAGCACAATTATAGTGGGAGACCTCAATACTCCACTATCACAAATAGACAGATAAACTAGACAAAAAAGTGAAGAAAGACATGCCAGAGTTGAATAATCTCTGAACAAATGGAAAAAGGCACTCTACAGAGTGTTGCACCCAGTGACAGAAGATATGTTCTTCTCAGCAGCACATGGAACTGTCTCCAAAACAGACCACATAGTAGCCAATAAAGTAAGTTTAAGAAAAGATAAAAGGATTGAAATTATACTAAGTATATTATCAGATCATAGTGCACTGAAACTAGAAATAAATGACAAAAGAAAAAACAAATTATGCAAATGCATGGAAACTAAGCAATACACACTTAAACAAACAATAGGTTACAGAAGAAATCAAGGAAGAAATAAGACAGTTCCCAGAACTGACCGATAATGCCAGTACAACATACCAGAATTTATGGGACACAATAAAAGCAGTTCTAAGAAAGAAGTCTATAGTTATGAATTCCCACATCACAAAAACAGGGTGAGCCAAATAAATAACTTAAGGAAGCCCTCAAAGGTCCTGGAAGAACAAGAACAATCCAAACCCAAAGCTACTACAAAGAAGGTAATTATAAAGATCAGAGCAGAAATCAGTGAAATTGAGACCAAAACAATACAAAGAATCAATGAATCAGGGTTGGTTCTTTAAAAGAATAGACAAACCATTAGCCAATCTAATCAAAAAGAGGGAAAAGATCCACATTAGTGCAATTAAAAATGAAAAAGATGAAGCATGATGGACACAAGTGAAATACAAAAAAACATAAGCAACTACTGCACAAACTTGTATGCCAAAAATTGGAGAGTTCAGAAGAAATGGATAGATTCCTAGATATGTATGAATTACCAAAACTGAACCAAGAAGATTTAAAAACCCTGAGTAATCCAATAACAGGCAATGAAACTGAAGCAGAAAAACAAAACAAACAAAAAAAAACCAAACAGAACCCTACCAACTAAGAAAAAAGTCCTGATCTTGACAGATTCATCGTGAAATTCTACAAAACTTCCACAAAGAGTTAACACAAACACTCCTCAAGCCTCTTAATGAAATTGAAAGTAAAGAAATACTCCTAAAATTATTCCTGGAAGCTACCATTATCCTGATTCCAAAACCAGACAAAGATCCAACATAAAAGATAAATATAAACCAATCTTTTTAATGAATATAAATGCAAAAATTCTCAACAAGATACTGACAAACAAAATGCAATGAATATTCAAAAAGATGATACACCATCCCCAAGTCACTTCACTCCAGGGATGCAAGGAGGGTCCAACATATATGTCACATAAACAGAAGCAGGATAAAAATCACATGATTATTTTAATAGACACAGGAAAAGCCTCTAACAAAATCCAAAGCACTTTTATGATAAAAAACCATGAAGAAAACAAGTATAGAGTGATTTATCTCAATTTGATAAAAAGCCATTTATGGCAAACTTATTGCCAACATCATATTAAATGGAGAAACACTGAAAGTTTTCCCTCTAAAATCAGAAACAAGATCAGGATGTGCACTATCATCAGACTTGTTCAACATAATACTCCAAACACTAGCAAGAGGAATTAGGCAAGAAAAAGATATAAAAGCAAAGAAAGAAGTCAAATTATCACTGTTTGTAGATGCCATGATCCTCTACACAAAGATCCTCAAAATCCAAAAACAGATTCTTAGCATTAATAAACCATTTCCAGTAATAAAGCAGGACACAAAATCAATGCATGCAAATCGATAGCACCCCTGAACATTAATAATGAGGCCATTGAGAAAGAATTGAGAAAAAATATACCACTTACAATAGCACCAAGAAAAATTAAATACTTAGGAATGAAATTTATCATACTCTGAAAAAGGAAATAGCAGAGAACATCAGAAAATGGACAGATATACCTTGTTCCTGGATAGGTAGAACCAAAATAGGCAAAATGGCCATACGTCCAAATTGATATACATATTTAACATAATTTCAACCAAAATATTAATAGCATCCTTCACAAAACTGGAGAAAATAATCCTGAAATTCATATTGAACCAGAAGAGACCCAGAATAGCAAAAGTAATCTTGGATAACAAGAACAAAGCAGGAGGCCTCATAGTTCCAGACTTGAAGTTATTTTACAAAGCTAAAGTGATAAAAACAGCATGGTAATGGCAGAAAACCAGACATGAGGATCAATGGAACAGAATAGAGGATTCAGAAACACATTCAACTATTTGATTTTTGACAAATGGGACTCAAAACATACACTGAAGGAAAGATATCCTCTTTCATAAATGGTGTTGGGAAAACTGGCTAGCCACATGCAGAAGACTGAATCTACAC
>PVJO010016906.1:0-40578 GCA_004026905.1 Hystrix cristata
GCAAAAAAAAAAAAAAAAAAAAGAAAGTGGCCTGAGTTTGCAGGAGAATTGCCAGGTGCAGGGCTTGGGTGCAGGTACTAGTCACAGTCACTGCCCTGCTATCTGGCCACACCCTAATCTCCTGCCTCATCTGTCTCCTTGTAAGATTTCATTGTAATTTATAGGACAAAATTAACCCAATTTACTTTAGCAAGTTTAAGGGCTTTATATTTGGTTTCTTGTTTTGTTTTTCAAGACAGGGTTGGCTGGGGATTTGACTCAGTGCTTAGAGTGCCTGCCTAGCAAGTGCAAGACCTTGAGTTCGATCCCCAGCACACACACCAAAATACAGGATCTTGAACTCTTGGCAATTCTCCTGCCTCAGCCCCCTGAGTGCTGGGACTACAGGTGTGTGCCACCACGCCCATTGGGGCTTTATTTTTGAATCTACAATTAGACAACACTCTATTTCACAAAATAGAGTAAGTGATCCAATGGGCTGGGCAGAAGAGGTTGGTTTTACAGAGAGAGAAAGGTTGGTGCACACCTGTAATCCCAGCTCATGGGAGGCTGAGCAGGAGGATCACTAGTTGGAGAAGAACCTGGCAACATGGTGAGACATTATATAAACCTCCCCCCCCAAAAAAAAAAACTGTGTTGGTCATTTTGAGGTTACTTTCTTTGTAAAGACTGGACAGTGAGAAAGAAGAGAAGAAAAATAACTGATTAGTTAACATCAGGTTATTTCAATTTGTTTGTTTTTTTCCTGTGCTAGGGATTGAACCTACGGCAGGGCCTTTGCATAGAGTTACATCCCCAGCCCCCTCTCCCTTTTTGAGAGGGGAGTGCTGGAGGTCGAACTCAGGGCCTTGTGCTTGCTAGGCAAGCGCTATACCACTTGAGCTAAATCCCCAACCCTTCATCCCCTTTTAAAATTTTTTTATTTTGAGATAAGTTCTCTTTAAGTCACTAAATTACCCAGGCTGGGTTCAAACTGTTACTGGAGTTATGCTTAAGGCCTGGTTCTGCGGGTTCCAACTGACCTGCTCTGGCCCCCATCCCAAAATGCCAATCAAAGAGACATTGTAAAAGTTGGCAGTTGACAATCTGCTGTTGATCATGCTGTCCTGTGAATCTTGAAAACATCTAGTTATTCTTTCGTTAACTGCAATACTAAGGATTGGATGCAGGGCCTTCACACTGAGCTACATCCCCGGCCCTCACCTCCTTTTAAAATTTTATTTTACTATTTGTTTTATGACAGGGTTTCACTAAGTCGTTAATTTGCCCAGACTGGGCTCAGACTTGTGGCGATCTTCCGTCTCATCCTCAGAATGCTGGGATTACAGGCATGTGCCAAGATACCAGACTTCTCAGTTACTCTTGTCTCAGCTACATACAGAGTTGAAAGTTATGGTCACTGAAAGAGACAGACACAATATGAAAGCAGAGACACCAAGCTTTCATCCTGGATTTCGTTGCCTGTCAGACGTCTGCAGGGCCGAGGAGACAGTGTTTTTAGCACCAAGTTTCATTAAGGACCTGCCTGTCCCCTGTGACCCTTGACTTTTCTCCTTCTTCTAGCCAGGTCCCCCCCTGGACTCAACCTTCCACCAAAGCTTGGAGACAGATGTAAGTTGCTGGATGCAGCCCCTTCTGGGGTCCCAGAGCCGGGGAGGGGATGTTCTCAATGGCGTGGGCTGGGAAAGACCCGGGTGGGGTCCCTGAATGGCTCCTCCTCTCCTTTCTTTTTTACTTTTTTCTGTTTTTCTTCGCCCTCCTCTCCGTTCTGCAGAGCCTACTGACCAAGTTGTGCGGGCAGGACCGGCTGCTGAGGAGGCTGCAGGCGGACATCGACCAGAGGCAGGAGGAGAAGGTGCTGTCGGTGGATGGCGTGAACAGGGGCGCCTCCGCCGTCTGCGCTGGGTGTGGCTCCAGAAGTCTTATCGCCTCCCCTCTCGTGCAGGAGCAGCTGGAGGCCGCCCTGGAGCTGACTCGGCAGCAGCTGGGCCAGGCCACCCGGGAAGCTGCGGCTCCGGGCAGGGCCTGGGGGCGCCAGCGCCTCCTGCAGGACCGCCTGGTCAGCGTGAGGGCTGCGCTGTGTCACCTGACTCAGGTGAGCGGCTGCAGGGGCGGGGTCGCGGAGCTCTCCGTCGCCCCAGCTGTACAGTAACCTTGGTCGTCCAGGAAGCGGCCCGGAAGAGTGAAGTCTCGTGGTGGTTTATTTTCTTTCTTCTTTTCAGTTTTATTTGCAGTGCTGGGGATGGAACCCAGGGCCTTCATATTGAGCTACATCCCCAGCCTTTTTAAATTTTTTATTCCAAGACAAGGTCTCAGGCCGGGGGTGTAGCTCAGTGGTAGAGCACTTGCCTAAATATGTCAGGCCCTGGGCGCCATCCCGGAGCGAGGCGAGATAGTTGATAAATTGCTCAGTCTGGGCTTAGGTTTGAGGTCTTTCTGCCTCAGCCGCCCAGAGTGTTAGGATTTGTGCGGGGAGGGGACAATTGGACTAGGTCCCACAGCATATCAGCAGGTCACTTTAATTTTCGTGAGCTCCTCCCAGTAGCAGGATGACCTCAGAAAAATCATTTAAACTGGGTGTGGTGGCACCTGCTTATAATCCCAGGATTCTGGGAGGCAAGTCATGAGGATCGCACATTCAAACCTAACCTGGACAACTTAGAGATTCGGGGAGACCATGTCTGTCTCCAGTAAGTAAGTAAATAATAAGTGGTTTGGGCTGGAGCTCAGAGCAAAGGACCTGGGTACAGAAAAAAAAAAAAAAAGAAAAGAAAAGAAAAACTGGCTGCGTGTGGAGACGCAAGCCTGTAATCATAGCATTCAGGAGGCTGAGGCAGGACGATTGCTGTGAGTTCGAGGCTAGCCTGAGCGACTACACAGCGAGTCTCTGTCTCAAAAAAACAACAAAACAAAAACTTATTTAAACCTTCTGGGCCTTAGCTGTCTTTATGTGAACTCTAGATAATAAAAATTACGTTTACTTCCTAGGGTCCTCCTGAGGATTCCATTAATATATGTAAATGAATATTTAACACAGTAGAATACCTATTACTTGTAATATTTAAATGTTAGCTCTAATAATTATTATCTGTAAACAGTGGAGACAATTTCTAAACTATGTGAATCATTGTTTAAATATCTGCAAATTGATGGCAGGGATAGTACCCACCTCACAAGGATTCACCAAAAGGTGAGCACACGGTGCCCACCTGCTAGCTGTGGTTATCCTGGCCTTTCTTTTTGTTTTTTTTGAGACTGGGTCTTGCTATGTAGTTCAGGTTGGACTCGAACTCACAGTGATCCTCCCACCTTGGCCTCCTGAGTGCTGGATTACAAGTGTGAGCCAGCACACCCGGGATCATACTCTTTTTTGCACGGTGTTGTGGCCTTGACTTTCCCAAGAATTCATTACATCTTTAGTCTCCACAACCCTAAAGACTCGTGTTAGCAACCTAGGGATTCAGGGATGCTCTTGTCTACATAGCAGCTCCCTGGAATCAGGCTTCATAGAGACTCTGGGGTTCCCCTAGTCCCAGAACGGCAGCCTCTGGGGACTGCAGTTCACATGGCCCCAAGGTGCTGGGGGCCCAGGCCCTCCCTCTACTCCTAGGCTGGGAGACAGGAAAAGATCTGGCCTGGGGGGTGCTAACTTGTGTTTCCTCCTTTCTGCGACTTGAGGAGCGAGAGCGGGTTTGGGACACATACAGAGGCCTGGAGCAGGAGCTGGGCACCTTACGAGAGACCCTGGAGTACCTGCTGCACCTCGGGTCCCCCCAGGTACATCCTCCTTTCCCTGGCCCAAAGAAACTCCGACAGCTGGGAAACCCTTTCAGAGTAAGCCCCACCCACAGAGCAGAAGCCCCTTCCACCAGACCCAAAGCCACGCTCCTCAGCCCTCTATTCTACACTGTATTGTGCTTAAAACCTCTGTGTTCAAGTTACAGCCTCTCCGCCCTCTGATATAAATCACCTCTCTTGTGTGCAAGCCCTGCCCCCATCTGGCAAGTTCCTGTCTGGCAACCTGCGTCCTGATTCTTGCTGTTAAATTTATCCTTTGGAAAGAAAAGGAGAAAAACAAAAATGTATCCTCTGGTTTCCAGTTCTAAACCCAATCCTTTATGTCAAGCCCAGCATCTAAGATATAAAACTCCTTGCTTAGCCTCATACTTATTTCTTCATTCTAAGCTGATTTAGGTAGTTCTGAATCATACATCTTTAGTTCACAGCACTGACTTCTTTCTCAGCGATTCAGGAGGCTGAGGCAGGAGGACTGCAAGTTCAAGGTCAGCCTAGGCCACTTAGGAGACTGTGTCTCAAAAATAAAAATGAAAATAAAAACGATTGAAAAAAAGAAATAGAAAATAAAAATAAAATAAAAAGGCTAGGGATGTGGCTTAGTAGTAGGTTGTTTGCCTAGCATGTGCAAACAGGGTTCAATCCCTGCCCCCACTGGCAAAAACAAAATAAGAACAAGCAATAGTTTGTAAGAACAACAACAACAAACCCCAAATCAAATACGTATGAATAAATCAACTGAAAGATATGTAAGAGATCTACTCTGAACACCACAAAACATCAGTAGACACCAACATCTAGAGATGGAGAGGTTTACATGTTCATGGGTAGGAAAGACAACAAGGCAAAGATGTGGCATCAGCCCGACTGGTCTCCTGGATGGAGGCCTGCAGTCCTGGTCCAGATTTGGAAGGGTTTTTGGTACAGATTGACAAGTGGCCCCTAAATTGTTGGTGCACGTGTAAAAGGCCAGGAATCACCGAGACAACCTGCAACGCCAGGCCGGAGGTGCGGCACACCTGGGTGTCACCTCGGATGAACACGCTACGGTTACTAAGACCACCGCAGCTTAGAGAGCCAGCTCGGAAACCAACCGACTCCTGGATATTTACGCAGTCAGCCCCTTGGGCCAGAGGCAGTCTGTGAAGCAGGACCGGAAAGACAGTCGCCACAGACTGTGCCCCCAGCTCAGATCCCTGGCAGCAGAGCGAGAGCCCTCCTCGCCATTTCCTGCCTGCTAGTGACAGAGCCCTTTCCCTCCCCAGGACAGAGCGGCAGCCCAGCAGCAGCTGTGGATGGTGGAGGACACGCTGGCAGGGCTGGGGGGACCCCAGAAACCAGCCCCCCACACTGAGCCTGACTCCTCTTCCCTTGCTCTCCAAGGCGAGGAGTCCTCCGAGAGGGAGGTGAGACTCAGGCCTCTGTTCCTGCCCAGCTTCCTTTTCCATCTGCCGCTGGCCCAACACAGTCCCCTACTCTTTCCTCTCCTTTGATCAGCTAGCCAGTTTCTGTTACTGGTTGTTTGTTTTTGAGACAGGGTCTCCCTGTGTAGTGCAGGCTGGCCTTGAACTCACTGTGTAGCCCAAGGTGGCCTTGAACTCACAGTGATCTTCCTGCTTCAGCCTCCCAAGTGCTGGGATTACAGGTGTGTGTGCCTGTAATGGGCTGGGAGTATGAATCAGTGATAGAGGACTTGTTTGGCATTCACAAGGCTGTACTCAGTAACACTACCACACATGCACACATGCTCTCATGCACACACACACGTGCACACGTACACAAGGCCATGTGTGGTGGTACATGCTTATAATCCCAGCACTGAGGAGGCTGAGGCAGGAGGATCACCATGAGTTCAAGGCCAGCCTGGGCTACATAGCAAGACCCAGTCTCAAAAAACTAAAACAAGGGGATGAGGATTTAGCTCAGTGGTTACAATGCTTACCTAGCAAGTAGAAGGCCTTGAGTTCCATCCCCGGCACCAAAAAAAAAAGTGAAACAAAAATAAATAAAACCAGGATTAGGTTTACAATTGTACTCTTCTTTATACTGTCTTGGTTGCTTGAAATGTAACAGTGATGATATGACCATCCTCCTCAATTGGCTCCCCCGCCCCTCTAGAGCCTGCCTGAATCACTGGAACTCAGCTCCCCTCGGTCCCCTGAGGCTGACTGGGGCCAGCCCCCTGGAGGTGATGGAGACCTTCGCCGCCACCGCACAGGTGAGCATCCTGGTGGGTGGGTGTGTCTTGGTGTTCCCATCCTCACCGAGTCCCTTCTGTCCTTCCAGGCCTGGTGTCTCCCAGGGTCTCCCGGGCTTCCAGCCCTGAGGGCCGCCGCCCACCCTCCCCACCAGGGACCAAGGTAGGCCATCCGTAGAGGCCCTTCCATCGTCTCGTGGGCCTGTGATCTGCCCACCATGACCCCTCAACCCTGGAGACACATCAGGGAGAGGCAAGTTCCAGAGCCACACCCAGAGCTGGGAGCACACTATTTGTGAGAGGCTTGGCACTCAATTTTAACTCTGCTCCTTCTAAGCAGTGTGACTTTGGGCCCATTATTAAACCTCTCTATGCCTCCAGTTTCTCATTTGTGAATTTGAGCTAATAGCAGTGCTTACCACTTAGAACGAATGCTGTTAGCTGGGTGTGGTAATGCCACCTCTAATCCCAGCACTTGGGAGGTTGAGGCAGGAAGATCACTGAGAGTTTGGGGCCAGCCTGTGCTACATAGTGAGTTAAAGTGGGCTGGAGTTTTAGCTCAGTGGTTAGAGTGTTTAGAGGACCTCCTGAGTTCAGTCCCCAGCACCAAAAAAAAAAAAAAAAAGAAAAAAGTTCAAGGCCAGCCTGGACTACATAATGAGACCTTGTCTCAAAAAGAAAAAAAAAAAATTAGTTACTCTTATCTTGGTGTCCTCAAACTTTTGTTCTGTTTTGTTTTTGTTTTTTGAGCCAGGGTCTTGCTGTGTACTCCAGGCCAGCCTTGAACTCACTGTGTAGCCCAGGCTGACCTTGAACCCTTGATCCTCCTGCCTCAGCCTTCTTGTGCTAGGATTACAGGAGCGTGCCACCTCACTGGCTATGTCCTCAGTCTTGGAGGATGAGACAGGCCAGGCGAATTTAGGGATAATAAACCTTTCATCTCTAGTTTTTAGACACACACTTCTTAAGTCATTAACCTGCCTAGGATGTACAGAGCTGATCAGGGATCCAGTCCTAAGGTTAAATAAAGGAAACCAAAAAAATGTGGGCACAGACGCTAAGCTTTCTTTGGGGTACCCATTGGGCATCTGCAAGTAGAGCTCTAAGTCCCTGTTACAATGAGACAATTAAATGAGTACAATACCTCCAAAGGTTGCAAATAGTGAGTACTTCATTCATTCTTCATAAATTCATCCACTCAGCAAGTATTTGTCTATTTGTGATGCTGGGGACCTAACCAAGGGCTCCTTACCTGTGAGGGAAGCACTCTACCACATGCTGCCCTGCAATCCCAGGCTCTAGGAGGCTGAGGCAGAAGGATCTCAAGTTCCAGGCCAGCCTGCACCATTTAGGGAGACCCTGTCTCAAAATATAAAAACGGGCTAAGGATGTAGTGCAATGCAAAGGCCCTGGGTTCAATCCCCGGTACCATAACGACAAAAATAAAACTCTGAATCACTGTGGTGACTGACTGGGAAGGGCCAGAGTGCAGGCTGGGAGGTTCAGGGAGAAGAGGTGGCCCTGCTCGTGGGGGTCTTGCGGGACATCTGATCTCCCCAGGCCCCGGCGGCCCGGCCCAGGATGAGTGCCCAGGAGCAACTGGAGCGCATGCGCAGGAACCAGGACAGCGGACGACCCCTCCTGCGCCCAGCCTCCCCTCGGCTCCTCACCCTGGGGAGGACGCTGTCCCCAACCAGACGCCAGCCTGACGTGGAGCAAAGGGTGAGGGCGGGAGGGCTGGGGGTGGCAGGGGACAGTGGAGGGTCCCCTACTCCTAGTCTAAGTCTCAGTTTCCCCCCGGAAAACGAGGACACTCCCTTCCTCCTTGCCCTTTCACATTCACCCCGACTTATGCTTGTCAGCTTCGTGACTCCCCTAGTGCTGGGTGGGCAGAGGGGTGAGGAGAAAACAAAAGCAACCTCCCGCAGGGCGGAAGTCACAGACCGAGATGGGAGCCAAGTTTTTCTTCTCGGTTTCTATGTGTCATCAAAAGAAAAAAAATTATTTGAGCAATTAGGGCAATTAATTTTCTTTCCTATGACAAGGAAAGCACCCAGAACTGCAAATCAGAGTGTTGTCAATATCTCAGAGAGCTTCACCTTAGATTCGTCGCGGGTGTGTGAGCTTGCCTCTCTGAGCCCCTGCACTCCCTAAAGGAGAAGGCGGGGCTTCCAGCTCAGGACTCCGACAGCCCACTTCCTTTCCAGGCTGTCCTGGGAGCTGCAAAATGGCTCAGAAGCTCGGGGTCCTGGAGCAGGTGAGGAACTGGAGAGGGGTGAAGAGAAATCAATATAAAAGGGGAGCTGGGGATTTAGCTCAGTGGTTAAAGTGCTTGCCTTGCAAGCACAAGGACCCGAGTTCGATCCCCAGCACCAAAAAAAAAAAAAAAATATATATATATATATATAAAAGGGGAAGCGAGGACCGTGTTTTTAGGCCCTCCTGAGTGCTGAACTACAGGTCCCAAAACTTCAATCGCCATTTGAGTTCCTGGGGCAACAGAAACAACACCAGGAAGCCCTCCATCGCAGTGAGAACTGCAGCTCTCAAATCTTCTGGTCGGTGTCAGACCCCGCCCTTCCATCCGGGCTTCCAAGAACATGGGACCACGAATCCCATAATGCCCAGGGACTGTGTTTAAACTCGCCAGCGACACGTGCGCGGGACTGCAACTCCCAGAGGGCCGCGCGCGGCCGCGACCCAAACCGTATACGCCCCCTGTGCCTAGTTTACTTTTTTCTTTTTTCCTCCTTTTATTTCCAATCTACCCTTTCTAGTCCCAAGAACACTAGCCATTACTTGCCCACATCCGAAGGCCACCGGGAGCGGGTCCTCAGCCTGTCCCAAGCCCTGGCCACTGAGGCGTCGCAGTGGCACAGACTGATGACAGGTAAGGACCAGGGATGGCCGCCTGCTGGGTTTTAGCGTAGGGGGAGCTGGAGGCTTGGAGTTTTAAATCCCGGTGACGAGAGGTCTGGTACCCGCTGGGACATTCGTGGTCAAGAGGACCAAGGTGCCTGGAAGGCTGGCAGCTGAGTCTCAGATAGGAATGGACTACTGGATCTGAGAAGGGGGTGCTTGGGGCTGAATTCCTGGGTGAAAGGAAGAAGGGCCGGGGCCTAGACCCCCAGATCTGAGAGAAATGTCCTACGGGCTGGATTCCTGGGTCGAGGTCCCCGAGTCCTGAGGCTTAAAGTTTGCAGAACTCATTCCCACTCAGCCTCTCCAGGTGGGAATTCCGACTGCCCCGAAGACCGTCTCTCTTCTGCGCCTCAATCGGATCCCACGCCCGGGGTGACCTCGCCCTCGGGATCCACCCCAGAGTCCAATTCCGGTTCAACTGGATTCTCTGCGCGCGGCGGCGGGCGAAGCGGAGGCCCCGCCGCCTGGGAGCCCACCTGGACCTCCGGGAACGCCCCTCCAGCCGCGAGCCCAGACGAGGGGGCGTGGCCTCTGAGGGTCACTCTGTTACAGTCCAGCTTCTGACCTGCGCCGCCGAGGGGGCCAATCGGAGCTTGGGGGCGTGGCCTGGAGGTACCGCCCGGATATCTGTGGCCACTCAGGGCACCTGGGGGGTGTGGTCTGGTCTGCACCTGTGGCCTGGGAGGTGCCTGGTTTGTATCTGCAAAGTTTGGTTTTTCCCACTGTCCAAATTTGGATTAAAACTTTGAACTTTTAGTCAATAGTTTTCTTTCTGTCTGTTTTGGGCTTGTAAACCTGCAGTTTCTAAAGAATGAAAGTAGAGTCGTGGATGGCTGGGTTCTGAGGGAGTAAGGAACTGGGCCCTGGGAGGGAGGTAGCAGGGATCCTAAATTATTGAGTGTGATACTCTGGTTTCTCTTCAGATCGTATAAATCTTTCGCCTTTTACTAAATTATTGAGTGTGACAGAGGAGGGATAAATAATCTAAATCCTAGGTGGAAGAGAGGAGAGGGCATCAGGAATCATGAATTTAGGGAGGAGGCTGGGCCTGGACCCTGGATCTGAGGGAGGAGCCTGGGCCTGGATTCTGGGTCTGAGGGAGGGGGTGCCCAGACCCCCGGGTCTGAAGGGGGAGGCTGGGCCTGGACCCCCAGGTTTGAAGGAGGAGGCTGGGCATGGGACCCGGGTCAGATGGAGGAGACCGGGGCCAATCACCCAGGTCTCTGGCCTTCCTGGCAACACCCCCAGGGCTGGGCTTCCAGAGTTCAGCCCTTATTTATGCTCTGATCTGTGGGCCCCAGGCCTCGGAGGTGGAAGGAGGCCCGGGTGAAGCCCGAGAGGCTGCTGACTCAATGGCTTCGGGAACGCGCTATGCAGGGAAGGTGGTGGTTGTGACTGGGGGCGGGCGCGGCATTGGAGCCGGGATCGTCCGAGCCTTTGGTGAGCAGGGGTCTGCTGCTGGGCACTTTGCAGGGTAAAATGGGAAGGGCGGAAGCGGTGGTTACAGAAGAAGAGACTGCAGTCCAGGTTATTACCCGAGAAAAGTCAGTTTGCAGTGTTGATGGGGCTGTGTGGTGACGGACCAGGCCCAGAGTTTTTGGCCTGGTGTCCAAAACAAGTTCCTCACTTTCTGGGCCTGTTACCATAGCTACGAGGGGTGGTTCTGGGAACCTGTGTCTCCAGGCTTGGCTTTTACTGAGGAAGCCACAGATGGGGGCTCAAGAGCCCCAGCAGGCACCCGAGGAGGCCAGCAGGAGCATATGTTAGGTCTCTGCCCTTTGTCCCGGGGATCATCATGCGACTTTGGGGTCAGGAGGGGACGATATTGGCCCCACTTCACGTGGCCACAAGAGGGCAGCACAAGTCTGACTGAAATCTGGGTGGGGCCAATCTGTTCTCTCCCTGCAGCTGAAAGTGGGGCTCACGTGGTCATCTGCGACAAGGATGGTGAGTGAAGGTCCCTAACCTTACCCCAAGCTCTCCTCCCTCAGACCCGGGGTCCAGGCCCTGCTCTCTGTCCCTGTATTGTTTTGTTTTGAGACAGGATCTTACTTTGTAGTTCAGGCTGGCCTTGAACTCACTAGGTAGTCCAGGCTGGCCTCAAACTCGAAACGATCCTCCTGCCTCAGCCTCCCAAGTGCTGAGATTACAGCCATACACCACCTGTGTCCCTGTAGAGTCCAATGCTCGTGTCCTGGAGCAGCAGCTCCCCGGGGCCGTCTTTATCCGCTCTGATGTGACTTAGGAGGAGGACATGCAGGTGAGCATCTCTGCTCTGCACCTCATTTCCAACCATGTGCACCTGCCACCCAGCTGACCTGTGGCACCCAGGCCTCCCCTCGCTGCTGTCCTGTCCACTCATCCTGGATGCCTCTCTGTCATCTCCATGTCTTTGGGGCTCCCGTCACACCTGTCACATGGGTGGCAGTGAATGAATCCCTCGAGTCTGTCTCATTTCAGATCAGTTTTTCCTTCCTGTTTGTTGGTCTCTGTCCTTTTTCTCTAACCAGTATCTCTTGGTTACCTTTCCCCGTATCCCCACCCTACTTTCTCTGGGTCTCCGCCCCTGCTCCCCGGTTTCTAGGGTGGCGACTGTACCTTGGTCCTGCCCAGCCCTCTGTTTGGGATGCTGGGCTCCGGCCTCCTCTTCTGCCGAGCTGGTGACGCCGGGTGTGCCCTCACCCCATCCCCTCACTGCCAGCCCTGAGAGCCGGGCCCCGCGGCACCCCCAGGACTGTCCCTCTCTTGCCAGACCCTGATTGCTGAGACCATCCGCCGATTTGGCTGCCTGGACTGTGTGGTCAACAACGCTGGCTACCGTGAGTTGTGAGGCCCCGTAACCGTTCTCCCCGGCCTCTGCTGCTTCTCCCGCACCTCAGGAGAGTTTCCTCCCTCTCCGATCCTGATGCCCCCATCCTGCCGCATCCCTCTCTCTGTCCACTTGGGTGGGACAGTGCAGCTGTGAATACCCATCCCTACCCTGAAATCCTGGTGCTTAAGCTGGGCAGGATGGCGTCTGCCCATAATCCCAGCACTCGGGAGGCTGAGGCAGGAGGATCACTTCGAGTTCAAGGCCAGCCTGGAATACATAGCAGGACCCTGTCTCAAAAAACCAAACCAAAAGTAAATTAAAAAAAAAAAAGGAAAAGCCCTCACTCTGGCATCCAGCATCTGCTAATAGCCCAGCCTAGGTGAGTCTCATAAAGCTTCCAATCCGCATTTTCCGGCTTGTAGAATAAAGAAAATCAAGCATGGCCGTAGGAGTTGCTGCAGGATTTATGACCACATCTGTCCACACCCAGATGTCACACGTCTGACTCAGCTGGCACTCAGGGTTGTCCGAGGCCGCATCTGTCAGCCTCCCAAGGGGTGTGACATCCTGCTGTCTGATCAGGTACTGCTGTGGCGACTTCACTGGTCCGACCCGCAGGAAGGGCGAGGGCCAGCTGTGGAGTGCTGTGGCCAGTGTCATAACAGCCACCGGGAAGAATAAAGGAGGCAGAGATGATGCGAGGTGGTTTGGGACAGCATGTCCAGGGTGGTCGTCCAGAGGAAGAGGAGTAAGAGGCGGCTGCCTGGCTGGCTGGGGCTGAAGAGCCCCAAGTCGCCTCCACTTTCTGCCACTGGTCCTCTTCCCAGCTGTCTGTCTCTTTGGCCACTGCCTACTTCCTCAGAGTGGCCAGAATCCTTTCTCCCCGCTTTTCCCCCAACCGGGGCCTTCTCACTGAGCTGCTGCCCCAGCCCCTCTCTAGTTTTTATTTCTGAGACAGTCTCACTTAGTTGCTAAATTGCCCAGGCTGCATTCAAATTTGTGATTCTCCTGCCTCAGCCTCCCAGAGTGCTGAGATTACACGTGTGCGCCATCAAACGTGGCTTACCATGATATTTAGAAATGGCCTTGAGAGTTTGGCGTTTGACACATTTTGTCAGATGGTGAGTTTGAGGTCCAGTAAAAGGTTGGTTGGCCTCGTAGGACTTTCAAAGGGCCAAGTTGATCAGTGGCTTCCAGAGTCCGGGAGACCCTAGATGGGGCTGGGCTGAGGCTGCATTTACTTATGGCCTCGTGAACCCCCCGGGTTACAGCTGGCAGGGAGGGAGACTTGTCGTCTAACTGCAGGGACCAGGGAAGTTCACAGCAGGGTGCTGTGTCCCAGGAGAGCGTGCTTACCTTAGAGGCCCTTTTAATGTTCATGGGAAAGGCTTTTGTCCACCCTGCAAAGTGTCTGTAAAGACAGGCCAGGGGCGGGGGGTACGGTCTGGCACTCGAGTTGAGATAATCCGCTTTGGTGGAGACCCATGTGCTGGTCACTATCAGACACTTGAAAGACTCCTTCCCTGTGGCCTCTCGGGTATATTTATCTTTGGGTACAGCTGACATAGGTGACTCCATTAGGATCTGGACAACACTCAAGCTTTTTAATACCCCCTCCTTTTTTAAAATTTTCTAGACAGGGTCTCTCTACATAGTTCAGATCAGCCTTGAACTCGCTATGTACCCCAAGCTAGGCTCAAACTCATGGCGATCCTCCTGCCTCAGCCTCCTGAGCGCTGGGATCACAGTGGTGTGCCACCACGCCTGGCTCCCTGAGGTCCCTCTTCCTTAACCCCAATGCAGCTCCATCCTTGGCACATCACCCCCAGCCTCTCGCTTGCCACCCTCTCCTGTCCCCCCCCCATCGCTGTCCTTTCCTCTCCCCTCAGATCCACCTGCGCAGTGGCCTGAGGACACTTCCGCCCAGGACTTCCGGCAGCTGCTGGAGTTGAACCTGCTGGGCACCTACACCCTGACCAAGGTGAGGTGGCACCTGGCCCTGACCTCTGCACTGTGAGGCTCTTCGCGTCCCAGAGCCGAAGTCTTCTGTTCCTCCGTTTGCTTTCCTTCCTCCATGGGTCCCTGTTCCTTGGTGAAACTGGGTGGGGCAACCCCCTCTGTCTAGCTAAAGCCACTTGTGTAGCAGCACAGCCCAACCTTCTCAGGGACTTTCCATTTTTTGATTTCCAGAGAGGGTCTTGCTATGTAGTCCAGGCTGGCCTCAAATTTGCGATGATCCTCCTGCCTCAGCCTCCTATGTGCTGAGATTACAGGCATGTACCACCACACTCCGCATGGCTAGGGTTTTCTTTCCTTTTTTTTTGGTGACGGGGATCGAACTCGGGGCCTTATGCTTGGGAGGCAAGCACTCTAACCACTGAGCTAAACCCCACAGCCCCTGGCTAGGGTTTTTTTAAAGTCATGTTTGTGTGGTCTTTTGGACTG
The DNA here is from genome assembly GCA_004026905.1 of Hystrix cristata. Taxonomy (NCBI): domain Eukaryota; kingdom Metazoa; phylum Chordata; class Mammalia; order Rodentia; family Hystricidae; genus Hystrix; species Hystrix cristata. The sequence continues at coordinate 14,172 of PVJO010016906.1, forward strand.
GGAAGGGTGTCAGGGAGGCTCTGCGAGGTGCGCCTTTGAGTTAAGGCCCCGAGGAGGTGTGGGGAAGAGGTTCAGGCAGAGCAGCAGCAGGTATGGCTGTGCAGGCCCAGGGCAGAGTGTGAGAGCCGAGAGGTGGGTCAGGACCCCCAGTGTTGCAAGACCTCTGGGGCCCCAGGAGGCCCGCGCTTGGCCTGCAAGCTGCAAGCACATGGAATGGCCTGTGTGTTGGCCCTGAGCACGGCGACACTGGCCTAGCCTGGGTGTGGAGAGGTCAGGCTCTGGATCTGCTTTAGTGGAGTTGTTGGGCTCCCTCATGGCCCGCTGGTGCGGGCAGGCAAGTCCTTGGCTTCATTTTGAGATGGGGTCTTGGTGTATAGCCCGGCTGGCCTCAAACTCTCAGTGATCCTCCTGCCTCAGCCTCCCAAGTGCTGGGATTATAGGAATGTGCCACAGCACCTGGCAATGCTTAAAATTACGAGGAAGGAAGGAAGGAAGGAAGGAAGAAAGAAAGAAAGAAAAGAAAGGAAGAAAGAAAAGAAAAATAGAATACTATAATGCAAATATACCCATTATCTGTATCTAACAATTACATTTTGTAACAATTACATTTTGATCTGTCACATATATGTACACCACACACGTGCACACACACACACACACACACACACACAGCCAGCCCTCCATATCCACATGTTCCACATTTGTGGACTCAACTAACTTATATATGTGCTGCCAAAGCAAGCGCTCAACTAACTTGTGGATTGAAAATTTACCAAAAAGGGAGCTAAGTACAGTGCTGCAGGCCTATAATCCCAGCACTCCAGGGGACTGAGGCAGGAGGATCGCCGCATGTTTGAGCCCAGCCTGGTCAGTTTAGTGACTTTGCAAGACACAGTCACCAAATAAAAGAATTTTTTAAAAAAGGGCCAGGGGTGCAGCTCAGTGTGAAGGCTCTGGCTTCAATCTTTAGGACAGTCACACTTGCTCAAGTGAGAAGTGGTGGCCTTCAAGATCCCCTCTGACCTCTTTGCCCACCACACGGGTTCTGGTCTACCTTACGGCCTTGGCTCTTGCTGTTCTCTCTGCTTGACAGATTTTCCTGGTGTCCCTCCTGGTCACGCCACCCTCTGCTTCTGTGGTCAGATGTCTCCTTGCCATGGTGCTTTTTGAAACACCCCCCCCCAACCTCCTCTTGTCTCGTCACTGATGACACCCAAGCCCGTTCCCGATACGCTCTGCCTCCACCAGGGCAGAGACCTCTCCGTCTGCACTGTCTCTGATGTTTGCCGTGGTGTTTAGTACATTGTAGGTGCTCGGTAAATGTTTGTTGACTGAATGGAGGTGGAGAGCATTGTGTCCAATGTTTCCCAGAGGTGCATTTGTCAGGGCTCCTGATGGGTAGAAGAGAAACAGGGGCTCAGGGAGTCAGTGCTGCAGAGGTTTTGGGAGAACAGAGGGTGACTTTTGTTTGGAAGAGATTGAATTAGATGTCCAGGAGCAGGTTAGGAGCTCAGAGAGGGCTGGAGCGGATTTAAAAGATGCTGGTTGTTAATAGAAAAGTGCTGTCCATCTCCTGCAAGCATTGAGGGGAGTAGGGTGTGGTGGCACATGCCTGTAAGCCAGCTACACAGGAGGCTGAGGCAGGAGGACTGAAAGTTCAAGGCCTGCCTGGGCTACACAGCAAGACCCGGCAGGGTGAACAGGAGAGGGCATATGTGTAGGTCCTGCTGTGAGAGTGCCCTGGGGGCCCGCTGTGCCCAGGAGCTTGGGGGTGGGAATGGGCCCCGCCCCTGGTCAGCTCAGCTGCCAAGGCAGGCGACAGAAAGGATAGAATCTGAGTTTATCCAAGGTCGTGCATCCTGTCCCACATTCTGGACAGTGTGTGTGTGTGTGTGCATGTGTGTCCAGGCAGGTTGCTGCCTGGAAGTTTGCAGAAAATGGGTCCTAATTCACTTAGGTCCTCGCTTCCATTTTGAACACAGAGAAACCTTCTCCTCTGTGGATAAAAACACTTCCTTCCATTTTTGCAAAATACACAGCTGTTTGGTCTCTCTCCAGCCTTTCCTGACTTGATAGGGACAGGAATTTGGGTAACATAAAGAGTTAGAGAGATGGGAGCAGAGACTCAGAGAAGGAGGGGGAAGGGGAGAGAGAGAGAGACAGAGACAGAGACAGAGAGACAGAGAGAGGAAGCAAAAGAGCAAAAAATTCCCTTCTAGCTAGGCATAGTAGTGCACGCCTGTCATCCTACCACTCAGGAGGCTGAGGCAGGAGGATCGCTGGGAGTTCAAGGCCAGCCTGGGCTATGGCGGTGAGAACCTGCCTCAAAAAACCAAACCAAACTAAATGAACAAAATAATTCCCTTCCAGACAAGGAGAGATTTCTTTCTTTCTTTCTTTTTTTTTTTTTTTTTTTTGGTCCTGGGGATTGAACTCAGGGCCTTGCGTTTGCAAAGCAAGCACTTGAACCACTGAGCTAAATCCCCAGCCTACCAGGAGAGATTTCTAAGTGCCAAGATCCAGAGACACAAGCGTAAACCACAGAAAGTGGGAGGTGCAGTCCCGGTGGGCCACATCCCCAGGTCAGAGTGCCCTAGCTGATTCTGCCTCCCTCTCCGCAGCTCGCCCTCCCCCACCTGCGGAAGAGCCGGGGGAACGTCATCAACATCTCCAGCCTGGTCGGGGCAATCGGCCAGACCCAGGCGGTGCCCTATGTTGCCACCAAGGTATGCCAGCCCCTGTCCCTGCCTTGCCCCCCTACTGTCACCGACTGGGTCTGAGAAGTCTGAGATGAGGAACCTAACAAATGCTTCGTAGAAAAAGATTGCAGCTTTCACTCACTCCCGAGGTGGAAGAATTTTTAGGATGGTCAGTAAGCAGCCAGCAGGGTTTATTAGGCAGATTTTAGAATGCACTCAAGAGAAGTGTGGGCGCTTGAAGAGCTGAGGCCGCGTCTCCAGGGCCAGGGAAAGTTCATGGCTCTCAGAAGGGGGGGAACCCCCGCTGTCTGCAAGAAGGGGACCATCCCATTCTGCAGGTATGGGCCCAGTTTTGTATTTTTTTTTTTTAGATTTAAACTTTCTTTGGATTTCTTCAACCTGTTCCTTTATCTTAGGATCTGGCTCCTACTCTTTATTTTCTCAGTTAAACCACTTTATGGACTTTTGGTGTCCCAAGGAATTTAGGGTGTGACTGATCTGGTGGGGTGTAAGATATTCTCGGAGCCCTGTTGAGGGCTCGTCTTTTGTGTTTTTAGGAATATCTTGAAGTAGTTGAGAAAGTTCACAGCCGTAGGGTCAAAGGTGACCCTAGGGAGCCTGAGAGAGGGGACATTGTCCGAAACAGCAGGCGCCTTGTAGAGGTCTTATCTTTCCCACCTGAGGTTTGTAAACTGTCATACAGCCTCGATAAGATCTCAATACACTAAACAAATAGTTTATCGTTTACAACCTTATAGTTTTGTTCCTGGCCCACTGACTTAGTGATAGATTACCTACACATTCCATTCGGTTCTGTTTAGTTTAAAGAATTGCCATATATTACACTTACCCTACCCTATATAAGTTTTCACTAAAGAAATAAAATTTGCCTTAGAGTCTTTCCTCTCTGGCCCCCTGTGCCCCGCTGTCCTGTCTCTCTTTTTTCTGCAACGTTGCTGTGCCCCCAGTTCACGGACCCCAGAGGTCCACAGTGGGGAAGGAAACTAAGTATGACCAAAGGAACACTGATGTGGATGGTTTTTCCTTTTGAGGCAGGGTCTCACTGTGTAGTGTGGGCTGTCCTCGGACTTACTATGTAGCCCAGGCTGGCCTCAAACTCTCAGAGATCCTCCTGCCTCAGCCTCCCTAGTGCTGGGATCATAGGCATGCACCAATGCACGCAGCCTTGGGTCTTCTTAAAAGAACACTTTTTAGTTATGATTTCCTCATCTCCTTGCTACCTAGTTTTAATTTCTATACTACCTTACCTACTGTGCTCGAGGGAGCCTTGGTGTTGGCCCAGACCTCCCCCCATCCTTTTCTTTTGAGTTTTGTTTATTTGAGACAGGGTCTTGGGACTTGCTATGTAGCCCACACTGACCTCAAACACACAATCCTCCTGCTCCAGGCTTGCCCCACCTCACCCTGTAACAAGCCCAGACTCTCTGGGTGCAGGAGCCTGGGTAAGTCCTGGAGTCGCCCCCAAGGCACAACGGTGGGTGACAAATTGCTCTGCCCTGTTTCTCCCAGGCCACAGAGCTCAGTGCCTTTGAAACCAGCCTGCGGAGAGGGTGCAGCTTCTCCACTCTGCTGCCCCTGCTCAATCCCCCAGCTGGAGAGAGGGATGGGTGGGGTCCCATTTCTGGAACCGACTCTGTCCTTGCCTTCTCTGCAGGGGGCAGTCACAGCCATGACCAAAGCGTTGGCCTTGGATGAGAGCAAATATGGCGTCCGAGTCAACTGGTGAGCAGCTCCTAGTAGGCCCAGAGCTCCAGGGGTGGCTGGGAGGACAGGCGGAGCCCAGCAGCAGCATCCATGACGCCCTTCCTCTCCCCGCCCAGTATCTCTCCAGGGAACATCTGGACCCCATTATGGGAGATGCTGGCAGCCTCCTCACCCGACCCGAAGGCTGAGATCCTGGAGGGTGTGCTAGCCCAGGTAGCTGCAGAGCTGAGGAGGCCTGCAGGGTGTGGTGATCCGGAGCTCCTCCTGACACCCTCTCTGCCTTCTCTCCCCAGCCCCTGGGACGCATGGGCCACCCCTCTGAGGTGGGCGCAGCAGCCGTGTTCCTGGCCTCAGAAGCCACCTTCTGCACGGGCATCGAGCTCCGCCTGACAGGGGGTGCAGAGCTGGGGTACGGGAGCAAAGCCAGCCGGGACGCCCCATTGGAGGTCCCCGAGCTGCCTCCCGATTTCCCACAGCAGTCCCCTGCCCTGTAGACTTGAAGCCAGCTCAGCAACATCCCGGTCCCGATCACCCATCACCCGGAAGGTTCCCATTAAAACCACTTGCACCGGAAGAAGAGTTTCATTGTGTTTATTCCCTGCCCTTTATATGAGTCCGCTACACCAGGCTTCTGCTCTGCGCCCACACTGCTGTCCGACCCAAGGGACGCAGCTCCTTCCTGGTCTGCTGGTGGTGCCTTGTTGCTGAGCCCTGTCACCAGGTAGAGCCGTTTGGCTTCACCTGGACTCTAATTAAAAAGCCCCCAGTAGAGGTAAATTAAGCGCCAATTAGGAGATAATGAAGAAGAAGCAAAAAGGCCTCTTCATTCTTGGCCCTCAGGGGAAAGGAGCTTTGGGCTCCAGGCTTGTGCAGTAAGTAAGAAGGTGGCTGCCCCGAGGGAAGCAAGGAAGCGACATCTGGGTCAAAGGAAGATGTCGCTGCGTCGGGACTCTTGGGTTGGGAGCAAAGACACACAGGTCCGGATGCCCCTGCGGCTGCGGATCCTGGCTCCCCCCGCAGCGGCGCGAAGCCGAGGGGGCGCGGCTGCAGGCCGCCGCCGGTTGGTCGCGGCGGGGGTGTGCGGCAATCGCTGATTGGCCTGGGCGGGGGCGGAGCGACCTGTGGGTACCGCCCCTAAAGTCCCGGGCTGGGAGGTGGGGGGCGGGGGACTGGGGCGCAGAGAAGAAAAACAGCATTTGCGGGGGAGGGTGAGTGGTTTGGCCACTCCGACATGTGGCCCTCTGAGGTGGAGGATAGTGCCTCGGGAACAGGATTTGTGGACGTTATGGGGGTGGGGTAGAATTTGGGAAGAAACTCCCAGAATTATGGAGGCACAATGGCCTAGGGACCAGATGTTGGGGACACCACGGAGATGAGATTTTAGTGTCACAGCGATCTGGATGCAGGAGTTTGGGGACCGGGGCGACTGAGGAGCATAATCTAGGGATCACTCACTGCCACAGGTCTGAATGGCCAGGGGTGAGAGGGAACCTGAAGGGTGGGACCGGCTAACTCTGCCTCTGGGGCCCTGAAAGTGGGGGATGCTCACCGGGGAGGCTCATGGATGAGTGGGGCGTGTGCGACGACTAAAGGAAGAGAAACCTGGGTGCTTTTATCTTGGTTACCAAGAGCACACATATCTTCTCGTTGGTAAGAAAAACTATGTATTCAAATAGAGACGGGGATGCAGATTGCAGAGTGAAGCTCCCTCATTCCGTTTCTCCCCATCATAAGAAGCACTTCCCAAGGTCCCACGTCTTTACGTGTTCACTGACAGTCACTGTGAGCTCTTCCTTTTCACAAAAAGTGTGATAAACGGAGCTTTCGGCTCCTTGCCTTTGCCCTTCTTTCCCCCAGCTGCTCGTCCAGGCGGGCACTCGACGACAGCCTCAGTGAAAATGCATTAAATAAGTAAATAAACGCCGCAGAAGGCTCTTGCAAGGCAGGAGTGTGGCTGGGACCGGCCAGGGTGGGGGCTTGGAAGGAGGGTGTTTTTCACTTTCTTCCCCTTCCTGTGCATGTGCTCCGCAGCAGGGCCCAGCTCAGATAGCTGGGAGGCCTGGCTGCACCCCCCACCCGGGGCAGGCATCCTGCGGGAGGGGGCGTGAGCGGGGCGGGGCCGGAACGTCTTTCCCTGGGCCGCGCCCCTGGCTGGGCCAGTTACCCGCCGCGCAGATCATGGCCGCAGCCGCACTGGGGCAGGTGGGTTCGCTACCCAGCACCTGGGATCTGGGGGACCCTGGGGGAGACGCACTTCCGGGAGGACCACTGGCGCGCAGCCCTTCCGGCTTGGCAAAGCTCCCCTGGCCCTCGGGTTCCGCTGCGGGGTGCCGAGGAGGATGGGGGCCCTCTGGAGGAAGCACAAGGCTCTAATGGGGTAGGGGAGGTAGTTGATGGGAAGGGGCCCGGGTTGGGCGGTGTGAAGTGGGAAAAGTGGAGGAGGAGGATGTAATAGGAAAGGCACAGGACTGGAGCGGGGTGGGGTGGTTGTGATCTGGGGACTGCAGCAAGCCTGCAGGATTAGGGAGGAGTCCTGCATGGGGCCGGCCTGAGGGCCGAGTCCTCTAGGAGCTGGAGTGGATGAACGCGCAGAGCTCTACCTCAGATCTAACTGGACGGGACCCAACTTCATAGTTCATGGACCTAAGAGTAGATGAGGACATAGGCAGAATGTTTATCTGAAGCTTAGCACCTGGTTTAGAAATTGAGGCAGCTTCCCTCTGTCCTGTGGAGGTGACAGATCCTCCAGGCAAGAGAGCGACCGTCCACGTCCACGCTTACGGATGTGATGTCCAGCAGCAGGGTGTCGGAGGATGATTTCAGACAGCAAGGTTCCTGAGTGAAGAAGGAAACAGTTGGGTCATTACAACCCTTCACAGCTGCAGCATGACCTTGAGAGAAAGGTTCCTGTTTGCTTTACACCTGACTTATCTGAGTCTCTCACCCCAGGCTGGTGAGCAGCGGGGACGGCTTTTCCTTTCTGCAGGTCTTAGTGACTGACTGGGCAAGTCCTGCGATAGGACAGGGCCACCTGAGCCGTGGTAGGACAGTCCTGGGATTTGAGGGGTCCAGTTGGGGGCTGTGCTGTAGAGAGTCCTGTCATGACACAGTCTGCCATCATGCCATCATGCCATGACACACATCATGCCGTCATAGGGCAGTCTGAACTCGAATGAGAGTCTGAGCCATTGTGGGGACATCTCAGACTCCTACACGGGGACATCTTGGAGGATGAAGTGGTGGGCATCGAAGGGACTGGCCTAGACTGACATGGGTTGGCTCTTGGGTTTGAAATAGTGTTGGGACGTCATAGGTACAGTCCCGGGCTGTGGGGGGCGGTGCTGGGCTTTGGAGGGGACAGTCCTGAGCTGCACTGACGTAAGACTTGACCCTGGCTGGGACAATCCTGGGAAATGACAGGGACAGTCTGGTGTTGGGATGTGACTCTCAGCACTGTCCTGGTGTGTGATGGAGAGAAAGCTCTGGGCTACAAATGGGGCTATTTTAGGTGTGATTTGGTCAGTCCTGCCTGGGCTGTGACAAGGACTCATGGGGGCTATGACAGGATCTGGTCTGGAGTTTCGTGAAGCAACTTGGGCTGTGATAGGGAGAGTCATGGCCAAGACAAGGACAGCAGGCTGTAATGCACAGGCAGCCCTGGAGTATGGAAGTTGGTGCTGGGCTTTGACAGGGACACTATAGACTCTGATGGCCACACTTGTAGGCTATGTTGGGGACAGCAGCCCGGGGCTGCATGGGACATGGATGAAGGGAGGCTCTGTCATGTCAGAGCTGTGCCCCGGGTACCACCCGCACGTTATTAGGCCTCGGGCCATTGAGACTCCAACCTCACAGTCCCCCTGCCATCAGGCATGGCCTTGGGCTCCGTCCCCACAGCTTGGTATGCTGGATTAGTGCCCTCCTTGAGCCTAGAAGAGGCCCTGGCCTCGGAGAAGCACCCAGGATGAAGGCGGCTTTCTCCATGGTCACCAGGTCTCTGTGGCCAGTGGGATTTATAGTCTCCTGGATGCCATGCCCAGCTGTGCAGTGTGTTTTCCTTGCTCTCTTTTCTCCTGGATGTCTCTGAGTGGTCTCTGTGTCTGTTTCTTCTGGGGATTAAACCCAAGGCCTTCACACTGAACTACATTACCAGGTCTTTTTTTCTAATTTTTTTTTTTTTTTTTTGAGACAAGGTCTTACTATGTAGTTCAGCCTGGACTTAAACTCACTATGTAGCCCGGGCTGACCTCAAACTCCTGGTGATCCCCCTGCCTCAGCCTCCCGAGTGCTGGGGCGACAGGCATGTGTTACTTTGCCTGGCTTCTAATTTTTTATTTTGAGACAGGGTCTTGCTAAGTCACTAAGTTGCCTGAGCTGGGCTTGAACTTGAGATCCTCCTGCCTCAGGCTCCCAGAGTGCTGGGATTACAGGACTGCACCACCATGCCTGACTCTGAGCTTCTTTGAGACAGTTCCTCTCCCAGTCTTTCCTCATTTCTCTAGTCTCCCTTCTGTTCTAGGCCCTGCCACCTGACATCTAACCTTCCTTTTTCCTGTTCTGTCTCTTGACTTCTCTTTTTCCCACCTTCGGTCACTTTTCTAATTTTTTCAGACTTTATTTCTTTCCTTGAATTTATTTCTCTCACTCTGTTTTGTTTTGTTTTTTTGAGATACGGTCTTTCTCTGTAGTTCAGGCTGGCCTCAAACTCACTGTGATCTTCCTGCCTCAGCCTCCCGAGGGCTGGGATGACAGGCAAGCGCTGCCATGCCCAGCTTCTCTCCTCCCTCTTCCATTTTAGCTTCTCTTTTTATGCTCAGCTCTGTCTGCTGTCTCTTTGCCTTGATTTCCTTAATTTCCTTGATTTCTTTTCAGTTCTATGCCCTCCATTTCTGTGTCCCTGGTTTGTCCACTTCCCTTTCTCAGTCCCTTTTATTTGTTTACTTTTCCTGGCACCCTCTGCTGCCCTGCCCACCATGTACTGGCTGCCCAGTGGTGTGTCTGCCTCCTCTCCACGCTACAGGGTGCCCTGTCCCCTACTTGGCAGGCTCATGGCTACAGGGGCGGGCGGGCTCCATGTCACCACCCAGAGGCCGTGCAGGGGGAACCCCAATCATCCCGGAAGCCCTTGAGCCCTGTACCCCCCAGGCTCCATCTCAGGCTTGGCAGCCCAGACCCTGGCTCCCTATGACTCATACTTGTCGGTGTCGCCATCCCAGCTCATAGGGCAGGAGCCAGCAAGGCTACTCCATTTCCCCCAACCTGCAGACCCAGAGGCCTCTCTGTGGGGGCTTGGGAAAAGGACATCTTGAAGTCAAAGGTCACCCTGCTGGATGCGGCCGACCTGCTCTCCCTGCCTGCCTTGGAGAGAAGCATGCGGGGCATCTGAGCCTTGTCTGGGGTGATTGCAGTGACCCCAGGTCTCTGTGCTGCCCGTGGCCACCGAGAGCTGCAGGGAGTGGAGTCGCTGCCTGACTGGTGTCCCTGCATAGGATGGGGGCCTCAGGAGATCTAAGCCCCAGGCTCTAACAGCGGAAGCTTAGGCCTTTGGGCTCCTGGGACCAAGGCCAGGGCCTGGGGCCTGCACCCCAGAGTTCTGGGGGAGCATGGCCCTCACTTCTGAGGACTCTCACTTTTCTAACCGAGGTCAGGACTGGGGACCCTCCCGAGGCCCTCACTCACCAGCGCACCTTCCCTCGTCGGCCTCTGTCTGGGCTGCTCTCACTCAGGCTTGGGCCAAAGTCCTCTAGGGTGGGAGGCGCCTGTACTCAACTTTGCCCAGTGTGGAGGAAGGGATGGGGTTGGGTTGGCACTTTCTAGGGATGAGGGATGACCCTGTGGGACCCTGTGGAATGAGAGTTGGCCTGGCACATGTTCTAGAATGCACTGGGATTGCAACACTGGCCCTAAGGAACTCCTGGGTGGGGAGGGAAGAAGGTGGGGTGAAGGGGACCCTGGCTGTCTCCCTCTACTGGCCTTGTTACCTCCCACATTGCTCTCCCCACTCAGATATGGGCCCGAAAACTCCTTGTCCCTTGGCTTCTGTGTGGTCCCAGAAGATGTGCCTCTTCCAACTTCAAGGTGAAAGCAGGGATCTGGACGCCTGGGTCTGATGGAGGAGGTGGGGCCTGGACTCCCGGATCTGAGGGAAGAGTTACTGGCAGGAGGAGGAGGGTTGGATTCTGGACCACCCCACCCCCCACCCCGAGTCTGAAGGAGGACGTGAGCCCAGACCCAGTGGAGGCCTGGCCCAGACACCCAGGTCTGAGGGAGGAGGCAAGCCTGGACCCTTAGGTCTGAGGGAGGGGGCTGGGCCTGGACCTGTGAGTCTGAGGAAAGAGTTACTAGCAGCTGGATCTTGGGCATCTCCAAGAGTCTTGCAGCCCAAAGGTAATGGTGAATGGCAGGGTTGTATAATAACCTGTCAACAGGCAGTGAGAAAGGGATGTAGCCTCATTTCCCAGAGGGCTCTGGGGTATCTGGTTCTCTGTGGGTCTAGCCTCAATGCCTCATGGGAGCTGTAGTTTTTCAGTTCAGAGACTGACCAGACTCCGGGACATCTGGGTGCCCGTCTTTTTCAGGCTGCAGACCTGCAAATACAATTGACACAAGAGCCGCAAAAGAAGCCCAGCCCCAGCGAGCCCCTGGTGTTTGGGAAGAGGTTTACCGACCACATGCTGATGGTGGAGTGGAGCGGGGTGAAGGGCTGGGGCCAGCCCCGGGTCCAGCCCTTCCAGAACCTTACGCTGCACCCAGCCTGCTCTGCCCTCCACTACTCCCTGCAGGTGGCCTGGCAGCCAACCTCTGTCCGGTCCCTGTCTGCAATTTTTCCTTGCTGTGTCTCTTGATAGGTGCACCCCTGGTTGGCTTTTTCTGTGTTTCTCTCATTTCTTTTCTCGTTCTTTGTTTGTTTGTTTGTTTGTTTTTTAGGCAGGCTCTCACTGTGTAAACCACACACCTCAGGTAGAACTCTGTGTGACTGGATTTGGCCATGCGGGAGGCCGGAAGTGAACTCTGTCTAACCTGAGAGGAAGTGAGACTGTCTGCTTCTGGGAAAGAGGGGAGAAGAGCCTGTGTGTGGGGGGAATTGTGCGGCTGGAGTGTGCCAGAGGAGAGTTGGATGTCCGAACGGCTGCAGAGGGCCTGACGGGCTGGACTTGGTCTGAGGGCGCTGGGAGCCGTGGGGACTCTGGGCAGCGGTGGGGCAGGGCCAGCCTGAGTATGGAGCAGCCTCTTGGGCCACAGGAAGGATAAGCTGGAGCTGAGTCCTGGAGGGAAGCAGAGGACAGATAGGTGCAGGGTCTGAACTGGGCCAGAGCAGCAGGGAGTCTCTTCTAGCAGACATCTTTTTGGCAGCACCGTAGCTTTCCGTCCTCCCGGCAGCTCATCCTCACCCCCCGCCCCAAGCTGGACACTTGGATGCTTTCCAGCCTTGTGCTACTGTAAACAAAGTTGTGATAAGCGATTCGGTGCATGTATCACTTCCTTTTGGTGCAAGTGTGTCTTTCTGCCCAGTTTCCAAAGCTGCTGGGGCAAAGGGTAGGTTTGGAAAGGAAGGCATTACGACATGGCCCTTGCAGAAGTATCAGTTTCCACTCCCACTGATGGGAGCTGGCTTCTCCAACCTTGGGCAACCCTCGTCACACTTGAGATCTTTTCTAGTCTCCTGAGTGGTTTTAGCGGTCTGCAGAGGAATTCAGATTTGCATATCTCCCCTAAATATGAACAAAGATGGTCCTCATATATTTTTGGTGAGGGGTGGTGAGGGTCTTCACACTGAGCTACTTCCCTAGCCCCTTTTTACTTTTTATTTTGAGACAGGATTTCCCTAAAGCTCTAAATTACCCAGGCAGGGCTTGACCTTGTAGTCCTTCAGCCTCAGCCTCTCAGAGTGCTTGGATTGAGGGTATGCCCCACCATATCTGGCCCTAGCACTCTCACTCTCTCGCTCCCTCCTTCCTTCTTTCCTTCCCTTTCCTCTTTCTTTCTTCCTTTCTTTCTCTCTCTCTTTCTTTCTCTCTCTCTCTTTCTTTCTTTCTTTTCTTCTGAGATTCACTAAATTATGCAGGCTGACCTCAGATTGGGGATCTCTCTGCCTCAGCCTCCCTAATAGCTGGAATTCCTAAAGGTGTGTTCCACCAGGCCTGGGTTTCTCACTTAAGAGCCATTCGTATTTTGTCTTCTGTGACCTGTCCACTTGCTAGGTTAAATTTTCTATTAGGTTGGATTTTTAAAAATTGGTCTGTGGCATGGTGACACCCACCAGTAATCCTGGCTACTTGGGAGGCTGAGACAGGAGGATCACAAGTTTGAGGTCAGTCTGGGGAACTTAGTGAGATCTTGTCTCAAAATTTGAAAAGGGACTGGGGATGTAACTCAAATCTCCCTGAGTTCACTCTCTAGTTTAAAAAAAAAAACTGTTGGGCATGGTGGCTGGCACACATCTATAATCCCAGAACTCAGGAGGCTGAGATAGGATCACTGTGAGTTGGAGGCCAGCCTGGGCTACATAGTGAAACCCTGTCTCCAAAGAAAGAGAAAAAATCAGGTTGTTTCAATTTTAGTATATGTGCTTCCGAAGAGAACACAAAAAAATCAGTTTGTAAGAGCATTTTGTATATTAGACTTTCTTTCTTTCCTTTCCCTCCCTCCTTCCCTTTTCTTTCTTCCTTCCTTCCTCCCTCCCTCTTTCTGTCTTTCTATCCTAGGGATCAGCCTAGGCCTTGAGCAAGCCAGGAAAGCAAACTACCTTTTGTTTTGTTTTGTTTTTGTTTTTTTGAGACAGGGTCTCGCTCTGTAGCACAGGCTGGCCTCAAACCAAAGGCAATCCTCCTGCCTCTGCCTCCTGAGTGCTGGGATTACAGGCATGCGCCACCATACCCAACGCAAACTACCTTTTTTGTTAAGAGTTGAAAAATTTCAGAGTGTGTTTTTTCAGTTTGTTTTGTTTTGTTTTGTTTTGTTTTGTTTTGAGACAGGATCTCTCCATACAGTTCAGGGTGACTCTGAGCTCACTATGTAGCTGCCCTCCCAATCCTGCACCTCCCGAGTGCCAGGATTACACGTGTGTGCCACTGCGCCCAACTATGTTTTTCCTAGGTAGATATTTGCTTTTCTATTGCATTGTTCAGTCTGGATACTTATATCTACCAGTATCACATTGTTTTAAATAGTGCAGTTTTATAATCTGTCTTCATATCTTGTTCCTCGCCCCCGCCCAAAAAAACCCTGGCTATTTTTAACTTATTTTTCATTCATTCATGAAATCAACAAAAACTCATTGTGTGCCAAGCACTGCACTGGATCCCAGGGACAGGGGACATCTGTGGTAAATGTGGTTCCCACCTGAGGGCTCTTCTAGTGGACAGATGCACAAACACTGGAGTCATGGGCAGAAATCCCAGCACCCTGGTCTGGTCCTGGATGAGGACTCCACCATGAAAGTGGTGACATTTAATTTTACTTTTTTTTTTCCATGGTGCTGGGGATGGAACCCAGGGTTTCACACATGGTAGTCAAGTGCTCTGCCATGGAGCTACATCCTCTGTTTTTTTTTTTTTTGTACTTTTTGTGTTTTTTTGAGATGGGGGGTCTCACTATGTAGTCCAGGCTGGTCTCGAACTCATGATGATCCTCCTGCCTCAGCCTCCTAAGTCCTGGGATCACAGGTGTGCATCACCACACTTGGGTCTCTATTTTTGTTTTGATTGTTGATATTGGGGTCTTGCTATGTTCCTAAGGCTGGCCTCAAACTTGTGATCCTCCATCCTCGGGCTCCCTGGTATGTGGAATTACAGATGTGCACCACCATCCTGGGCTCTGTCCTTCACTTTCTTTTTTTTTTTTCTTTTTTGGTGCTGGGGATCAAACTCGGGTCCTTGTGCCCTTCACTTTCTTATGTCTCTTTCTCTGTGTGTCTCTGTCTCTTAGTTTATCTCTCTGTCCCTCTGTGTAACTCAGTGTGTTACTCTGTCCCCAGCTCTGGCTATACCATACGGTAGTAGTCTTGGTCCTGCTGTGTCTCCATGGCGACCTGGGGGTGTCCCTGAGACTGAGCCTCCTGTCCGTCTGTCCTTACAGCTCTTTGAGGGCTTGAAAGCGTACAGAGGCAGGGACCAGCAGGTTCGCCTCTTCCGACCCTGGCTCAACATGGACCGGATGCTGCGCTCGGCCCAGCGGCTCTGCTTGCCGGTGAGCGGCCTGGCCATGGTCACAGGAGGGAGGCACAGGTAGGACGAGGTCACCCAGCCCCTGACTGGAGGATTCTGCCCAGACTTTTGACACGGCTGAACTGCTGGAGTGCATCCGCCGGCTCGTGGAGGTGGAGAAGGACTGGGTTCCTGAGGGGGCCGGCACCAGTCTCTACGTGCGGCCTGTGCTCATTGGGAATGAGGTGGGCCTGGCTGGGGCTGGGATGTGGATGCCAGGGTGAGGGAAAGGAAGGGGCTGGGGGGTGGGGGGGAGGCCAGACCCGGATCCCCAGGTCTGAGGGAGGAGGCCAGGCCAGACCCCCAGGTCTGAGGGAGGAGGTGGGCCTGGACCCCTACCACTAATGCTGCTCCCTTGTCTATCACAGCCCTCACTGGGCGTTGGTTGTGTCACAAAAGCTCTCCTGTTTGTCATTCTCTGCCCTGTGGGCTCCTACTTCCCCGGAGACTCCATGACCCCTGTCTCCCTGCTTGCGGATCCAACATTCATCCGCGCCTGGATGGGGGGTGTCGGTGACTGCAAGCTGGGTGGGTAAGTTGCACCCTTGGCCTCAGGATGTCCTGTGTCATGGACATCAGGGACCCAGGTGCAGAGCCTGCCCTGTTCCCTGTGGCCAGGACAGCCCTGCCCACCATTAGGATGCGGTGTCCATCTCACCATGGTGCAGGCTCAGGGCTGAGCTCTGTGTCCCTGGGTCACCCGTGAACCGACTGGGAGGAATTTGGGATCATTGCACAGATGAGCCAGAGAGCAGAGAGGCTGATGGAGGTCAGAGGGAGAACCAGGCTCACCTGGAAGCCTCCCAAGAGGCACCACACTCAGCTTGCCTGCCCCCCCAGGGGGCAGGGCTGTGTCACTTTTCCTCCAGCACCCACACTGCCCGTATAGACTTCCAGGGAGGGCCCACAGGGTCTCTGGGAGGTGAAGCGGGGCAGGGCTGGTTGTGGCAGGGGGCGG
This sequence comes from Hystrix cristata, assembly GCA_004026905.1. NCBI lineage: Eukaryota > Metazoa > Chordata > Mammalia > Rodentia > Hystricidae > Hystrix > Hystrix cristata. Next base: position 29,759 of record PVJO010016906.1, read on the forward strand.
GAACCTGCCATGTGCTGACTGAGGGAGACACAGAGGGGCTGGAGCCAGCTGCACCCTTGGGAGCTGCCTGGCTGGTGGGGACCGTGTCCAGAGCTGCACAGAGGATGTGACACTGCGCTTGAGTCTGATGTGTGGGAGGGAGGTGATTTCTGAGGTGCTAAAGGTGGTAAATGAAGCCTGGTCGGAGCTACTTAGGAAGCTGAGGCAGGAGGGTCATGGGAACCCAGGAGTTTAAGACCAGCCTGGCAAGATAACAAGACCCCATCTCAGAAAAGAAAGAAAGAGAGGAAGAAGGAAAGGAAGGAAGGAGATAGTAAATGCTTTCTAATCCTGGAGACCTCATGTATAAGGGTGGAGGGGAAAAAAATCACAGTAGTTATCCAAGAAGAAAAAACAAGACCCATTTTTGCAAAAGACTTGGAATACCTGACACAGGCTGGCATCTTGTCCTGGGACAGTGGGGCACTATGGCAGTTTATTAGTAGGTGGGCAGTGAGGTCGGCTATGGGTGACACACAAAATACTGAAAAGGAAGATACAGCTGGGCACACACTGTAATCCCAGCACTCTGGGAGGCTGAGGCAGGAGGATCGCAAATTTGAGCCCAGCCTGGGGCAACTTACTGATTTAGTGAGACCCTGCCTCAAAAGGAAAAAAAAAAAAAAAGGACTGAGGATGTAGTTCAGTACGAAGGCCCTGGGTTCAATCACCCCCCTTCATTTGGGCAGCCCCAAGAGAGCCCAGAGCCAGCCTGCAGGTTTGGGAAGCTTCTCATGGGAGCCAGCACTGGGCAAGGTTGGGACTGGTTCAGGATTTGCTCCTGCGGGAAGTTGTGAGGAAGGTGAGCACAGCAGAGAAGGCGCCTTGTGATCTAGAGAACAGAAAGGGGCAGCAGGGCACAGAAACCCTCCCTGGGCACTGGGCAGGAGTAGGTCAGCCCTGGGATGGCTGCTTCTAGGGCCATGTCGGGGGAAGGATGGGGGTCCCTCGCCATATTCAACCAAGCTGCCCTCCGCCAGGAATTATGGACCCACCGTGTTAGTGCAACGGGAGGCACAGAAGAAGGGCTGCGAGCAGGTGCTCTGGCTGTACGGGGCTGACCAGCAGCTCACTGAGGTGGGCACCATGAACATCTTCATCTACTGGACCCACAGGGATGGTGGTGAGCTCACCCGTGACCTGACCTGGGCGCCGGTGGAAGGGAGGTGGGGAGAGGGCTAGAGACGGTGGGTGACACCTCCATCCCTTATACCCGACGTAGTCCTGGAGTTGGTGACACCCCCACTAGATGGGATCATCCTGCCTGGGGTCGTCCGACAGAGCCTTCTGGACCTGGCCCAGTCCTGGGTAGGGTTGGGGGAACCTGGGGGGGCGTGCTGGCCTGTCTCTGTCTCTCTTCTCTCTGTGCCTTTCTTTCTCAGCATCCTTAGGGGAGGAGAGGCAGGGGTCCCCCCACAGGGCAGCCCCTGGGGACCGTGTTGTCTCCTCCCTGCCCTGAAGGGTGAGTTCCGGGTAGCAGAGCGCAAGATTACCATGAAGGAGTTGCTGCAGGCTCTGGAGGAGCGACGGGTGCGGGAAATCTTTGGCTCTGGCACTGCTTGCCAGGTTTGCCCCGTGCACCGGATCCTGTATGAAGGCAAGGTGAGGTGGGGCTCCTGTGGTGGGCAGGAGACAAGATGGGGGAGACACCCTGTCCTCATGGCACTTTCTTGCCCAGAACGTCCACATTCCCACCATGGAACATGGGCCTGAGCTTATCCTCCGCTTCCAGAAGGAGCTGAGGGCAATTCAGGTGAGTGGCACTCACAGGGAAATGGCTGCATGTTAGTTCCTTGGCACCTCCTCAATAGTCCCAGGTAATAGTCCCTCCTGTGAGCCTCTGGGTACTGGGCTGAGTAACCCTTCCAGGAATTCCTGTTGGTTGGAATTCTACCCCTTGGGGCTAAATAACACTTTCCTGGGAGCTCTAGGAACCCAGAGCTGACACTTTTGTTTGTCAGCTCCCCTTCCCATCAGTCTTTGCCCCTCCTGGTGAGAGAAATCCCCTTCCCATGAGCCTCTGCACTGCCTAGGTCTCCTGGTTAGAGAAACCCCTTACTCCTCCCATGAGCCTTTGAGCACACTAGGTCTCCTGGTGGGGGAAACACCCCTTCACTATCCTCAGGGATCTTGGCCCACCCTCTGGCCACACAAGTCAGCCTCCCAAGGCCCTGAGCTATCTCTTTGCGTTGAGAAATCTTCTCCTTAAGAGCCTCTGGTCCTTGGGCTCCTCTCTGGCCCAAGAACGTTTCCTCCCATAAGCCTCTGGAGGCATTTCCATTCTTCTGAGCCAAGAAGGCTTTCCCGGCCGCCTTTCCTGCGAACTTCTGTAAACTCCTCAGCATCAACACTAGAAGTACACTTCTGACGGATCGGCTTTCTGAGCTGGAAACTACTTTTTCCAAGTTCCTCGCAATTTGGTTCGTGAAGCCAGTGTTCCATTGCCCGAATCGCCCCTCCCCTCCGCGTGATTGCAGGCGGCCTCCAGGAAATGGACTACATTTCCCATGAGGCCGCAGGGTATAACGCCTTGGACCCTCAGCCCAGGGCGCCCCAAGGCCTCTTGGGAATTGCAGTTTGACCTCCCTTGTTTGTCCTGCAGTACGGAACCAACGCCCACGAGTGGATGCTCGCGGTATGACGCTGCGTGCTCTGGCGGACCAACCTCAGATCGCTGTCACAAACTCACCCGAAGTGCAATGAGAGGCCAGGGCCGGACGCCAGGGTCTCTGGCACCCCCTAGTGGCCGCTACACTCCCAAAGCCACAGGGACGGGGCGCAGGCGGTTCAGACCCCAGCCCAGCGCTGTGGGCAGGGACTAGGTCCCCCTACCCCCACCTCGCTGCTCCTCGTTCATCCCCTGGGGGGGGTCGGGGATGTTCCGCGGCCTCGACTCCGCATCTCTCCGTTCTCAGGCTGGACCCCGGTGCTGCCGTTTTCTTCTCTCTGTCCTTGCTGCAATTTTGAAATAAAATGCCAAAGAACAATACATCCGCAGTCATCCGCAGTGACGCAGCTGGGGACTCTGGGGTCTTAAAGTGGGAATCTTGATCTGCAGCCACTTTATTGTCAAGGACCCAGTAATCCAGGCTCCTGCGTCTTGGCGGTCTCTCCAGACAGAGTTAGCATCTTTCTCCCCTCCCCTCCCCTCCCTGACTCCGTCTTGGGGGCAATGCACACCCTTCTCTACGCCGCGCCCCTCAGCTCTGTGCCCCTCTCAAAGCCATAGCTCCCCCCAACCGCTCTGTTTCTTTTCTTTTGAGACAAGGCCCAGGCTGGCCTCAGACTCCCAGTGATCCTCCTGCCTCAGCGGCCCGAGTGCTGGGATGACGGATGTGCGCCACCGCACCTGGCCTCTGTCCCTTCTTTGTGCCCTAGACTCTGGCTTCAAGGTCACGACTTATACCTTGTCCCAGGCTCCTCTCTGGCCTCCTGCCCTCCAGCCTGTCTCCGACTTGTCCCTAAACGAATCTCTCGACACTCCTGAGCTGACCCCGTCCCTCACAGGCCCTGAGCACCTGCAGTCGTTACTGCAGATGGTCACCCTGTTTTTATGCAGTGAGACACGGATGCTTTCTGCTGTTGGAAGTTTTGAACATCAAGTTTATACAACAGAGCCGGGCATGGTGGAACATGCTGTGATCTCAGCACCTGGGAGGCTAAGGCAGGAGGGTCACCACGAGTTTGAGGCCAGTCTGAACTACATAGCAAGACACTGTCTCACAAAAAAAATTTTATAAAACAACAGTTACACATCTGTGTCATTGTGTGGCCTAATCTTGGCTACTTTACACATACACTTCAATTATCTCTGTGGCCCTTTATAAAGATGGTATCAGGACCATGCAGATCCAAACCTGCCTCTAGTGTGTGTCAAACCCAGGCCCTGGATATGTGATTTTATCTCTTTGACCCAGTTTGCTGGAAGGAGACCCCGTGGGGCTGTTATTTTATTTTTGTTTGGTTTCTGTTTTTTTTTTTTTTTTTGAGACAGAATCTTGCTATGTAGTTCAAACTGGCCTTGAACTCACTATGGACTCGAACTCGCAATCCTCCTGGCTCAGCCTCCTGAGTGCTGGGATCACTGGCCTGCCTACCATACCTGGCAGACGTGGTCTGTGTCCTGTCCAGCAGCCCGCAGCTCTGGCGCCGGAATCCCGATTTCTTCGGGAAGCAGCTGACCCATTGCCACATCCTTTTGTTTTCTTTTGCCAGCGATGGCTCAAGGGAACGTTATGGGCCAACAAGACTCAAGGGGGAGTTTGGAGGTCACTCGAAAGAGCTTTCTTGCCTGGATGAAAGTATCAGAACGGATACCTCTTCTTCCCTCTCTCCTCTGACTGCAGATTAGATGGGAGAGTGATGAATTGAGCTGCTGCAGCCATTTTGTGCCCACAAAGATTGCTGCTACCTCCACACTAAGCATGCCAGTGAGCTGAGATATAGGCCTATCAATCTGACGTGTGGATGTTTTCATTTAGTTTTGATTTTGTTTGTTTTTGTTTTTTGAGACAGGGTCTTGCTAGGTCTGTCCCAGGCAGCCTGGAACTCAGAGCAATCCTCCTGCCTCAGCCTCCTGAGTACAGGTAGGCACCAACATGCCTGGCTCTAGATAGGAATTTTTGTTGGTTTCCCGAAAACAAACAATAACTCACAATGAATCAAAGATCAGATTTAGCCTGTGAACATTAATTGCCAACTCAAAGGTAGTAGAAAAGTAATAAAATCATTTTGTGTAGGAACACCCAATACCATACAATATTAGCAATTATAATAAGACAATATCCATACATATCTTTTTGTGGGGAGGTGCTGGGGATCAAACTCAGCATCTTGTGCTTGCCAGGCAAGGCCTCTACCGCTGAGCTAAATCACCAACCCCCATATACATATATTCTATGTTGGAAGAAAACGTAATAAGGAATGAGATTTCAAAGACAATACTGGTGCGCACCTGTAATCCCAGCACTTGGGAGGCTGACGCAGGAGGATCTCTGTAAATTGGAGGCCAGCCTGGGCCACTTGGTGAGTCTAAGACCAGCCTGAACTGCATAGAGAGATCCTGTCTCAAAAAGAGTATTTTTAAAAACTGAAGGAAAGAAAAACTGAAAGTTTAAAAAAAGATTTGTCCTAAATAACTATCCACAGACGCGGGGCCTCATGCTTCCAGCGCCATCTGTCGGCAGTGTTGGGCGTCTCAACTATGGAAAGAAAATAGAAGAAAAGGTGGTTTGGAGAAAGTCCAAAAAGAATCTCAGCAGCTTTCAGTGTGTTAGCGTTAAAACCATCTTTATGCCATTGCAAAAATGTACCAGCTGGGTGAGGTGGTGCAGGCCTGTAATCCCATCCACCTGGGAGACTGAGGCAGGAGGGTCACAAGTTTAATGGTACCCTGGCAGCAGAGGAAGACCCGGTCTCAAAACAAAATTGCAGCTGGGGATTTAGCTCAGTGGTTAGAGTGCTTGCCTACCAAGCACAAGGCCCTGGGTACGATCCCCAGCATACAAAAACAAAAAAACAAAAAACAAAAATTGCGGAAGGGCTGGAGCCTACCAGACTGCTGTGATTACAGGTATGTACCATGTAAACCTGGTTAAATTTTTAATTTTGGTGAAGTCTAATTTAGGTAATTTTTTTCTTCTGTTTCTGCTTCTGGTGTCATATCTAGAAACCACTGCCAGCTGAGCATGGTGGCACAAACCTGAAATCCCAGCACCATGGGTGGCTGAGGCAGGAAGATCCCAAGTTTGAGACCAACCTGGAAAATTTAGCAACTTAGTGAGCCCTTTCTCAAAAAATTTTTTCAAAGGACTGGTGATGTAGCTCAGTGTGAAGGCCCTGGGTTCAATCTCTAGTACTTAAAAAAAAAAAAAAAAAAGGACAGAGTCTCATTATGTAACTCAGCGAGCTGGTTTCAAATTTGCAATCCTTCTTCAACCTAAGTAGCTGGGATTACAGCTGAACGCCATTTTGAGTTAATTTTTGTGTATGTATGATACGCTTCAGGTAAACCTATTATATGAGAACCTCTGCCAATGGCGGAAGTTGCCTGCAGATAAAAGAAAGAGGCAGACAAACCCAAGACTGCACAAAGTGCCGTTTACCAGGGATTTGCACACAGTAGCATGTTGTGGGTAGCAACAAAACTGGAGAGTCCGTATAGCCTGAGGGACAAGGAGGGTAATTATATTGTAAGTGGTGACCAGTTGGGAAGTACCTAGACTTCCTGAAATGCTACCAGCATAAAACACAGCGATAGATTGAACTGGGCCTGGTGGCACAGCGTCAGGTAGCAGCCAGGAGGCTAAGGAGGCTGGGGATTCAGCTCAGTGGTTAGAGTGTTTGCCTTGCAAACACAAAGCCCTGAGTTTGATCCCCAGCACAAAAAAAAAAAAAAAGGAAAGAAAGAAGAAAGAAACACCTAGAGGCAATACTGAAGCACTTTTTTTCTTTTTGGTGCTGGGGATCGAACTCAGGGCCTTGTGCTTCCAAGGCAGGCACTCTAACCACTGAGCTAAATCCCCACCCCACGAAGCACATTTTTGTTTTGTTTTGTTTTTTGAGTAGTCCAGGCTGGCCTTGAATTCACCATCCTCCTGCCTCAGTCTTCCAAGTGCTGGAATCACCGGCATGTGACACCAGTCCTGGCTCTGATCAGGTATTTTAGAAAATGCCTCCTTCAAATCAGGCCTGGTGGTGCCCAAGAACAGCCTGGGTAACTCAGTGACATAGGAAGACCCTTCTCAAAATTTAAAAAAAATTCTTTTTTTCTGGAGGTAGATCCGTGTTCCAGCGGTCCCTTTCACGTGGCTCGCTGTGACTCCCAGTTATGCAGTCAGTGTAGCATACAGGCCTGCCGCAGACGGCAGGTGACAGCCATGCGTGGTGGGCCTGGGTGGGCCGCCCTCTTTAGGCAAGTGTGCACTCCTGGAGGCCGCAACCCTGGAAGCGCAGGCGCAGACAAAACCCAGCCCAGCTCCTGGGCCGAGACAGTTCTAGGCGAAAGTTTTTGGATTTTGCTGTGTGTGACGCTGAGGGCCATGTGGGAAGCCCATTCTTTCCTCTTCTCTGCCCCACCCCAGCCAAGAGGGGGCAGCGAAGTCCATCCTAGGACCTCGGTTTAGGAGAGGAGGCGCATGAAAGCACAGGACTGTATTTGCATGAAATCCTGGGCCGACGGAGGGGACTGGGAACATCTATGATGAACTTGGTGAAAAAAAATTACTTACATCATCTTTATAAGGAGGGTAGAGTCGGGTGTGGTGGTGCACACCTGTAATCCCAGCACTCTGGAAGCTGAGGCAGGAGGATTGCCACAAATTTGAGGCCAGCCTGGACTACATAGTGAGGGGGAGGAGAGAGGAGAAAGAAAGAAAGAAAGAGAGAGAGAGAGAAAGAAAAGAAATAAAGAAAAGCAAAGGAGAGACAGGCATGGTGGCACACAGCTGTAATCCCAGCACCCTGGGAGGCTGAGGCAGGAGGATCACAAGTTTGAGCCTAGACTGGGCAATTTAGGGACTTAATGAGACCTTGTTTCAAAATAAAAACTAAAAGCTAGATTTGAAGCTTAGTGCAAAGGCCCTGGGTTCACTCTCCAGTGCTGCAAAAAGAAAAAAATAAGAGCCTTTTGTGCGGTGGTTGTGACGTGGGCTGAGTAGGGTCCTGGGTCTCCACACAGGGCGGTGTGGTGCCGAGCTGGCCCCACGTTCGGGTTCACCCACATGCAGCATCCCACATGCAGTCCCTAATCCTTGCAGGCTGTCTGCAGCTCGAGATGTTAGGGGGTCTCAAGACGTCCACCCCGGTGTGTTGTCCTTAAATAAAGCCTGAGAGCTCTGGAGGCCCAACCAGGGGCAGAAATTCTGCACTACCCTGATGGCCGAAAACCTAAGGTTTGGATTCTACCCCTTCCGAGACCATTGGGGTGCTCAGGTGCTTCCCGCTATTTCATCGTCAGGCCCTGACAAGTGGAGAACAAGCCCTTTCTCCTTGGTTGCTATGGTCTTTGCTGGGAAAGGCTATCTCCTATCTGATGCTGGGCAGATCCTAGGAGCTTAAGCCTTTCCTGCACTAACCCATATGAACAACTGTCCACTGGACAAAAAGCTAGCTGGAAATTTTGAGATACTTTGTATTAAGTCGATAGGGTTCAAGTACTTTGTTTTCTTCTGCAAGTACCTGGTTTTATCAAGACAATTCTAATAAAGCATTTTTGTTGTTGTTAGAAAAGAAAAGAAATGTAACCCACAAAGGATTAGGGAAGCTGGGTGTACAATGAAGGGCACTCAGCAGGCCTGGGCTGTCAGAACCCTGCACATTTCGAAGAAAGGACTGGCCTGTGGGAGCTTCCCAGAAGGTAACTGCTAAGCCCTCAGGGTTTTCTGTCTGGCAAGAGCCTCTTGGTTTAGCCAGGCCTGGTGGCATGTGCCTGTAATCCCAGCACTCCTGAGGCAGAGTCAGGAGGATCGCTGCAAGTTCGAGGCCAGCCTGGGCTGCACAGTGAGACCTTGTCTCAGACACATGCACACACACACACTAAAGGAAGAAACAAAAAGCCCAGTCTACAGTCCAAACTTAGGCAGCTGAAGCTGGGCTTGGGTGCTGCCAAGAAAGGAGATGGGGGAGGGCAAAACCTCCTGAAAAACAAGAAGTGGTCTGTTGAAGTCTGATACTCAGGGCGCTTGCACAGAACACAGGACCCTGGAGGACCGTAGTGCCCAAGACCACCCATGGAACAATCAGAAAAGTGCTGGTTTCAATTCTTCATCTACATCCGGAGCGAAACCAAGCAAACCTTCAATAGGACAATTTAAGTCTGGCACCAGCCCAACCAGTTTCTGATAGGACAATTGTCCTGCCGCCCTGTTTGCCTGAAGGAGCAGCCTGTCCAGGGGCTCCAGACGCAGAAGCCCCTTCTCTCTCGTCCCGCTGCCCACTCTGCAGGGTGAACTTCTTTCCACCAGCAGTAAACGTGCATCCCCGCTGCCTTTTCTGCTTTTTCTGCATGTCTTGTCCAAGTCTTTGTTCAGGACACTGAGAACCTGGAAAGCGTCCCACTGGGACCCCTTATTCCCAGAACATTTCTCAGCGAGCCAGCCAGGAGATCAGCACCCCCATTGGGGAAGGTTCTTTCTCTCTCGTCTCCATTCCATTTTTGGTTGCTACTAATGGCCATGAGTCAACAAGTCAGACAGCTGAGAGCCACCAGGGCATCTGCGATTAATTCGGTCACAGAACGGACCATTGTGGGCTCCACCAGGTGCAAGAAAACATCACATCATACAGGTCTGGTGTGTGCATCCGACATTAACTATGTCTCTTTGGCTCCCACACTTTTGTTCCTCCCAGGATTTTTTTTTTTTTTTTTTTTTTTGGTGGTACCGAGGATCGAACTCAGGGCATTGTGCTTGCAAGGCAAGCAATCTAATCACTGAGCTAAATCCCCAGCCCCCCTCCCAGGATTTTATTCAGCCTTCTCATTCTTTTTGGGGAAGAGCTAGTGGGAACTTGTCTTACCCCCGAGCAGCCAGCCATCCCAGCTCCCCCCCTTTTGTGCTCACATGATCAGTATCTTTTGTGCTCCACTCCTAGATGGCCTTGTCTCTCTAGCTGTCCTTGGGGAGCCACCTGCTTTAGGGCCCCATTTCCTAAACTTCAGGTCACCTTTCTGCCATGTTGTTCCACCCTGTTTTCTCAGCTGCCCTCCTAGGTCCCAGGAAACCTCACCATTATGAATGATGGCTATGGTCTCCATTTTTGGGGAACATATGGGTTTCCTTCTCCCTTCCTAAATCTGGTTAGAGCCCCTCCCCATTTCTTCTAACAGAAATGCAGGTAATTCAGGAAGATGTGTGTGAAGGCCGGAGCAGACAATGAAGGTCAGCTTATCCAGCTGTGAGTGTGTGGAAGTAGAGCTAAAGTGTTTTTTTTGCCAGTAGATAACAGATCCTATCTTTTTTTTTTTTTTGGGGGGGGGGTACCGGAGATCGAACTCAGGGCCTTCTGCTTGTGAGGCGAGCACTCTAACCACTGAGCTAAATCCCCAGTCCAGAGACTCTATCTCTGTACTTGGAAATTTCCAAGGTTTTTTTTTCTTAAATACTGAAAAATAAACCTCTGTCTTTATTGCCTTAAAATAATTACCAAAACCTGTTTTGGGGATAAGTGGGGGACCTTGCTTCCCACATAGTTGGATGCAGCCAGTGGGGGGCTCCACACAGGCCTTTGAGGAATCACTGGGCTGCAGGCTTTGGAGAGGAGTAAGAGGGACAAAGGAGACACTGGCCCTTCTCACTGTGCCAGGGACATCTGGTAATGTAATTTGAGTCTCATGGGGGATGCCCCAGAGTTCAGCAGGTCCCCTTCCTTCTGTGGGACACCCCCCCACAAGAAGGACCCAGACCTGGTCTTTCTCTCTGCAGACAAAGCACCATGGGAACAGTCCTGCCCTTTCACTGACCTCACCCTTAGGCCCCAGTATAAACTAGAAAATCTCAACAATTGAGTAAAAAATGTCAGTGTAAATGAAACTAAAATAGCTTTTCTTTCTGAAAAGGGCAAGAAAAATGGTCTGAAATCCCTCGTGTTCAGGCTCTTGTTGCTCTTTATCAGAAACCCTCCCTCTGCCAAGGCCACAGAGACAGGTGCTTCAAGGCGCCCAAAGTGGACATGGGTGTCATGGCTGGTCCCACCCTCAGACCCCGCCTGTCCCTCGGGGCTTATCGGTCTCGCTCAGCTGTTCAATGCAGGAAACCACTCTGGGAGGTCTCCTCAGCCTCCTC
>PVJO010016907.1:0-40629 GCA_004026905.1 Hystrix cristata
AAAAAAAAAAAATCAGCTCTTGGGAAGTACTCAATGTAGTCATAGCAATGCTGGGTATCAGTCCGAGCCAGCCATCAAATATGATATGCAATAAATCAAACACTCAAGCTTAAACATTTCATGGTTTCTCTCATATAAGAACCCCGAAGTATACATAAAATAAAGAGCAAAATAAAAGACAGATGATAGGAACCAGTGAGATAGATCTTTTGCAAACAAGAAGGGGACCAAGAATGGAGGGAAGTGCGGGGAAGGGGATGAGAAAAGAATTAAGATGTTTTATGTACATCTGCCAATACTCCGCAATGAATGTACTCATTCACAGACTAATAGAAAAAGAATTAACAAAAAAAGTAGAATACACAAATCGTAGATTACCAGTGACCACTCCGTTATAAAATTTTAGGAGCTCCATGTCAAAAGCTGCGAAACACTGTAAAGACAAACTGAAACACTGAATGAATGAAGAGCTGTGTCAAACACGCCCGCCAATAGCCTCCACATGAAGAAGTCCATTCTGTCAGGCTGGGTACCAGGAAGAAAACAAACTTCAATCAAAATCCCAGAAGCAGTTTATAGGGACTGACAAACTATTTTTTTTTCTTTTTTTTTTGGTGCTGGGGATCGAACTCGGGCCCTTGTGCTTGCAAGGCAAGCACTTTAACCACTGCGCTAAATCCCCAGCCCTTGACAAACTATTTTTAAAAGGTATTAGGAAATGCAAAGGTCCTAGGATGTCCAAGACAAGCTTGAAAAGGAAGCACAGAATTGGAGAACTTACCCCATTTTATTTCAAGACTGCAAAGCTCTGAAGGAGCAAGGCAGTGTGTAAGGACAGACATGGATAAATGGAAGAGGAGAGAATTCAGAAGGAGAACCACACATGTGGCTAATTTATGTGCCAAAGTGCTTCAGTAAGGAAAGAAGAGTCTTTTCAACAAATGGTGCTATAGGAAGGTACAAACCTCAACCCCAAACTCACACTGTACACAAAATTCATTCATTGTGGATCACTCGCCTAAACATACACACCAACTTCCTTCTCCTTCAAAGGAAATAGGAGATGTTGCCTACAACCTCAGGGGAGGGAGATACTCCTCAGGATGCCAAAACCACGAACCACAAGAGAGGAAGAAACAAAACAAACAAACAAAAAAAAAAACTTATACATTGGACTTTAGCAAAATCTAAAACTCAGGCTCTTCAAATTTCACCATTAAGAAAATTGATCCCAAATCTCTGGGAGGCTGAGGCAGGAGGATCACAAATTCAAGTCCAGCCTGGGCAACTTAATGAGACCCTGTGTCAAAATGAGAAAAAAAATTAAAAGGACTAGCTGGGCATAGTGATACATGCCTGTAATTCCAACACTCAGAAGGCTGAGGCAGGAGGATCACTGTGAGTTTGAGGCCAGCCTGAGCTATAAAGTGAGTTCAAGGCCAGCCTGCACTACAAAGCAAGACCCTGTGGTGGTGGGGGTGTGGGGGGAGAGCTGTGATAAGGGCTGGGGTGCACCTCAGTGGTAGAGACCTTGCCTAGCATGTGTGAGGTCCTGGGTTCAATTCCCAGTACTACCAAAAATAATGAAGATGTTGTTCCACGCTGTTTCCACATACTAATGTAACTTTCATACTACTTGTGATAGTATTAGGGAAAAAAACACAAAGACAACTTACCCAAGACTCTGTAGCTAGCAAGTGCTTCAGGCTAGTGTCTGAAGGTTTGAGAGTCTACCTCCCCAAACATTCTGCTCTTCTGGCCTCTACAGCACAGATTTATGCAGAAATGGGGAGTTTACTAGATTTTTACTACTTTTATTTCCAAGAGAATTAGCTTCTTCATATCCAAATAAGCTCTTGAGCATTAAATCAACTGACATGACCTTCAATATGAAGTCTAAGAATCTTTCAAGTTTTATGTATTTATGCTACTGGCAAGGACCGGAAAATACTTACCGCTTTTCCAGCTTAACAAACATTCCACAGAGCAAACAGTTCACTGTAGCTCCCATCACTGTAGTCAACAAAAATTTAGGACATTCCTGTTACTGGTGTCAACATTTACTCTCTGCACTCCCCGAGGTGCCCAGCTCTGCACTGTGTGCTCATTAAAACCCCCACAGTAAGACAGGCTTTCACTTGGTACCACTAGGACTGTTTTATTTGCTTGTAAGATTACTTCTTTGTGTTCAGTTAACCCCTGCAAACTAAAGCTGACAGTATATGTGAATAAATATAAGTGACAAATGGTCACACTGTTAAGAACAGAACATTAATTTATGTCCCAGAGGACATGAGTGAAAGCTGGCCACCAACTCGGCCTCTGAAGTCCAGGGACTTCCCTGCAGGGCCAGACAGAGGGCACAGGCGGTGGGCGCAGGTGGTCAGCTGCACGCTGGCTCTTTCTTCCCTGGTCTCCGAGCTCCTGCATGGCATCTTCCAAGTGGACAGTGTCTGAGTGCACGCCATCGGCCCAGCATTCCCTGGCCACACCTTCAGTTCTCAAAAGACAGTGATCACGTGGGATGCACCTTCTATATGCCACTCAATACTGGTCCCCGAAGATACCTTGTTTCCAAGAGTTAAGTCAATTCAAAGATACTATTTCAAAGCAAAGTAATAATATGTTTCACCGTGATCAGTTTAGACACATGCTTGGGGCTTCACTTGCAGAATTGATACAGACCCTATACTCTGTCCCCCATCTCCCCACATGCTCACCCTGGTGAGCCACCGTCTATTCTCATCTGCATGTTACAGTGGCCTGCGAACTTCTCCCTGCGTCTGCCCTCCTGCCCCTACAATCAGCCCTGGAGCCACGGTTATTCTGGTAAAAGCCAGATCCTGGCACATCTCTCCTCCAAATCCTCCAGATCACAGGTATGCCCCGCTTTCCCACAGCTATGACCGGGCCCCATCAGGCTCTTTCTTTATCCCTTTGCCCTTGTTGACCCCAGTTAAGGGCTCACTGTTCATCAGCTGCCCGGTGGGGCGAGCTCTCCTTGCTGGGCCTCTGTACTCCGTCCCTGGCCTCCGTATCCTGCTGCTTCCCCAGGGCATCGGTCCTTGTTAGACTCAGTCACTATCTGCTCATTGTTATCACAAGCACTACGCAGAAACTTTAGGACTGAGGCTGCCACGGCTATGTCCTTAAGGCTCCTAACAGTACCCAGCACACAGCAGGTGCTCAATAGGTGCTATGCTAATGAAAACACACAAATAGGGCTGACACTGGGCAGAAGGCAGAGAGGCTCATTATTATCCTCTGCTGCGCTTATGTTTAAAAACCCTCTTGGAGGAAAAGAAATCAGCAACAAGAAAACAATACGATGAAGAAAAAAGTCACACCTTTCAGTAATAACTCAACTCCCCATTCAAAAGACACAATACAAAGAATCAATGCTTGGGACCACATCCTATTAAAAGTCTTTTGCACAGCAAAAGAAATTACTAATAGATTGGATCGAAAAACCACAGACTGGGAAAAAATTTTTGCCAGCTGTCCCTCAGACAAAGGTCTAACATCCAGAATATATAAAGAACTCAAAAACATCAAACCCCCCAAATTTAAAGACCCTATCCAAAAATGGGCATCTGAAATGAATAAACATTTCTCAGACGAAAAAATAAAAATAGCAAATAAATACATGAAAAAATGTTCCACATCATTGGTCATTCGAGAGACGCAGATCAAAACAACACTAAGATTCCATCTCATTCCAGAAAGAACAGCTATTATCAAGAAATCAACCAATAACAAATGCTGGTGGGGCTGCGGGGAGAAAGGAACCCTCCTCTACTGTTGGTGGGAATGTAGACTGGTCCAACCACTGTGGAAATCAGTGTGGAGATTCCTCAGAAAACTACAACTAGAGGTTCCATTTGACCCAGCTATTCCTCTGCTGGGTATCTTCCCAGAAGAATTAAAATCATCATACCACAGCGATATATGCATAACTATGTTCATAGCAACACAATTTGTAATAGCTAAGTCTTGGAAACAACCTAAATGCCCAACAACTGATGAATGGCTAAAGAAGATGTGGTTTTTCTACAAAATGGAGTACTATACTGCCATAAAAAAGGACAAACTAGAGACATTTGTATGTAAATAGATGTTCCTTGAGAACATACTATTATGTGAAATAAATCAGACACTCATGAGTACACATCGAATTGTTTCTCTGATATGAGAAACCATAAGTGTAAATAAGGACAAAGGGATATAATAGATACTATGTAAAAAAAAAAAGATAGTATTCAAAAGAGAGGAGAACTAGATAGGGAAAAGGGGGAAAAAGAAGGAAGGTTAAAAGAAAAGATGAAATGGAAAAAATGGAAAAATGTAAATAAACCTGTTGCAAATAGGGAAGGGTGGGGGAATGGAAGGGAAGGGAGGGGAAGAGGGGGAGAAACCAAGATATATCATGTACAGGTACAAAATAACCATGTTGATTATGATCATTATGTGTACAATGTACCAATACATGTTCTTGGTTAAAAAAAAAAAAAGACACACATTGGCAGTTGGGGATTTAGCTCAAGTGGTAGAGCACTTGCCTAGCAAGTGCAAGGCCCTGAGTTCAATTCCCAGTGTCTGCCCCCAAAAGACACACATTGGCAGACTGGATCAAAAAACAAAACCCAACAGTGTGCTGTATACAATAAACACATTTAATCCAAAAAGAAATTCATAGACTAAAACGGCAAAGGGTAGAAAACAATATTCCATGCAATGAGAGCCCAAAACAAGCAGGAGTAGCTATCCTATTTCCAGATAAAGCAGACTTCAAGCCAAAATTAATTACAAGAGGCAAAGAAGGTCACTACACATGAGTTAAAGGAACGACTCAACAGGAAGAGACTGCAATTATAAATATACATGCACTGAACACCGGTGCACCCAACTTCATAAAATATACAATACTCAATATAAAGGATCAGATAAACATCAATGCAATTATAGTGGGGGACCTCAATACCCCACTGTCACAAATAGACAAATTAGACAAAAAAAGAGAAAACTATCAGAATCGAACCACATCTTCAAATAAATGGACTTAATAGATATCTATAGTGTTCCATCCAACAACAGAATATAGATGCTTCTCAGCAGCACATGGAACTTTCTCCATAACAGACCACGTATTAGCCCATGAAGCATACTTAAGTAAATACAAAGAAGTGAAATTATTCCATGCATATCATCACAGTGCAATGAAACTAGAAATCAATCGCTGAAAAAGCCACAGAAATTATGCAAATACATGGAAATTAAACATACTCCTGAATACTCAATGGATCACAGAAAAAAATCAAGGAAGAAATGAGTTCCTAGAATCAAATGATAATGCCAGTACAACATACCAGAAGCTACAGGACACAACGAAAGCAATCATAAGAAGAAAGCTTAGAGCTGTGAATGCCCACATCAGAAAAAATAGAACAAAGCTAAATAAATAACAATACAAATCCTGAGCTAGTACAGGAAAGAAATTACAAAGACCAGAGCAGAAATGAATGAAATTGAGATTGAAAAAATACAAAGAATCAATGAATTGAAGAGCTGATTCTTTCAAAGAATAAAGAAAATAGACAAACCCTTAGCCACTTTTACCAAAAAGGAAAGAAAAGACCCAAATCAATGCGATTGTAAATGAAAAAGGTGAAACTACAACAGACACTGCTGAAATGCAAATAATTATTAGTAACCATTTCGAAAACCTGTACTCTAATAAATTGGACAATACAGAAGGAATGGACATTAGTGGATAAAGAAAATGCGATATTTATATACAATGGAATGCTACTGTGCCACAGAAAAAGATAAATTTGAGTCATTTGTAGGAAAATGGACACACTTTGAAATCATAATGTTAAGTAAAATAAGACACAGAAGATTAAACATTGCATGGTTTCTCTTACATGAAAAACCCAAAGAATAAATAAAGACCAAAATAAAAGATAGATAATAGGAACCAGGAAGATAGCTCTTTAGCAAAAGAGAAGGGGACCAAGAGATGGAAGGGTGAGGAAATGCAGGAAGGGGATAAAAGGAGAATTAAGATGTGTCATGTCCGTGCACCAGCTCCCCATGATGAACGTAATCATTACGTACTGCAAACATGCACTAATAAAAAATTTTAAAAGTAAATGTGGCTGGGGATTTAGCTCAGAGGTTAGAGCGCTTGCCCAACAAGCCCAAGGCCCTGAGTTCGATCTCCAGCACACACAAAAAAGGTAAATGAAAAAAATCTCCTTACAAAAAAAAAAAATTGAAAACAAACAAAAAAGGGCTAAAGAAAGCACCAAATCTCTGACAAGTGACCACAGCCAGGAGACAGGATGCAGAGAACAAAGAATTAACAAGCGGAAATGAGAGCAAGTAAACTCCCCGCTAAGGAAAGACCTGCACAAACAGAGGTGACCTAGGGGCTCATCCTGCAAGTTGGGAGGCTTCTTGGAGACTCTGTTCCTTTATGTAACAGCCTTACACACACATATCCATTAAAAGGTCAAACTGTTCCTCAGAGTTTGATAGGAAACGCAGCAGTCCCTGCCTGTTCCCCATCCCAGCCACTGCTTCCCACATGTACTTCCCATCGCTCAGTGACACGCCTCCAGAGCCGTCACCTAGCTTTTCCATCCGGGGACCGATTTCCCATCACGGCAGGTGAGATCATATCCATCTCCTCCCCGCTGGGTCCCCTCCTCATGCTGGCCCCACATAGTATATCATGATTCCAATTAGGGCGGCTGTCCGTGTTTACACACATTGTCCTCATGGTGGAGAGACTATTCACGGCTGAGCCTGGGAGTACCCTGTAATTATTTTTCTTTTCCCTGCACAACAGTTTATTTTCCTGGGAACTAATAACAGCCTGTGTCTTCGTTTGCTTTGTTTTCTATGTATTTAGGCCTAACCCAGCCCCAACTCTGCCAACCGTCTCCATCTGCTCTGCAGATACTCCAGAGCATCAGGTGTTCACTTTTAATTTTGTCTTCTCCCCCCAAAAATAATCTCTCCAAGGAGAATGCAAGTATCTTAGGCCAGGAATGTTGGCCCCACAGGGCCCAGCAGCACCCCCCGCCAGACTCATCACCTCATGTCAGCCAGTCGCCTCTTTAAAGCTTGTGAGGGCAAACTGGGGTGGGGCGGGGGTGCCTGAGACATCTATTCTAGCTCCCCTGCTGAGTGTGGAGCTCAAGGTTGACCACGTTTCTCTCCAGAATTTCAAAAGCAAGCCTCTCTGATGTTCTAGTGTTCAGGGCTGCTGCTTCTAGAGCCCAAAGCTCCCCCGCGTCTTGGCCGATGATGACTGTGTGCGGTCTCTTTTATTTCTTCCCCAGAAGACGTTACAGTCTTCTGAAATCTCGCAACAGTGTGCTTTGGAATGGGCATGCAGTTAACCTCCCCCCCCTTTTTTTTTGATACAGGGTCTTACTATGTAGCTCAGACTGGTCTTGAACTCACTGTATAGCTCAAGCTGGCCTCGAATTTACAGGGATTCTCCTGCCTCAGCCTCCCAAGAGCTGGGATTAGCAGCTAACGCTCATTATACAAATTCTGGCACAATTTGGATAATGCACCTTCAAACAAATCTCCTGCTTGCCCAACTCCCACTAGTCTCTGCCTGAAATACAGAATCTCTCACTGCCCAGACTTTTAAAATCCAAACTGGGAACTGAGGAGCCCAGGAGAGGGGAGGTCACCTGTGTTTTCATCCTTCCTGCTGCCACTATGTGGCTCTTCCACCCAGAAAGTCTGGATTTTAGGACATTATTTTGTGGGTGATTTTGTGCCATTTTTCTTTACTCTTTCTTGCTAAAACTCTTACTATTCACCTTCTGATCTCCTGATCTGATCCCTTTTCTCTTTTCTCCCACTTTCCACCTCTTTGCTATTCTGTTCCACCTTCTGAGAGAGTTCCTCACCCGCAGACTGGCCTTCTTATGGCCAGACCTTGCTCCTCTCCTTCAGAGTGCCCCACTGCCTTCTCTCACCTCCTGGATACCATCAGCACTTCTGCTTCCTGGGCTTCCCGCCTGCAAACACCTGCCACAGCCACAGGTGGGTCCTGGTCTCGCTCTTCCCCAGCAGGGCTCTCTTCACATGGCCTTCGTTATCCATTCGTATTTAGGGCACAAGGGATAAAAGGACTTGATGCTCTGGCCGCTGGGAGAGGTTATGAATTATGATCCTTCATTTTTGTTATTTCTAGGTACCTTCTCTCAGGCACCTCAGACCCCCAAAGCCTGGAGCCGCCTGTGGTTGAGCACTGGAGCCGAAGGGCTCCATGCTGCATCCTCTTGGTCTGAGCAATAGCTGCTCCCACCCCTATTCTCAGCCGTGCCTGGCGTCCCCTATTCTGGTCTGAAATATGTTGAAAGTTTCTAAATAGTTACAGAAACCTCCTCCTTGGTTAGCAGCAGGAAGTATTAAGTTAGAGGGCCGGTTATCTTCAGGCACATCTGTGCGCCAGTGACTAGACCAGTTGCAGATGCACCCACCAAGTAGATGTGAAACTCAGCTACTTTCTGACGAGAAAGAATTTAAAACTCGAAACTAAAAGACGTGAGATGTTTAAAAATGAGACACCAGCTGCTTTTGTTTTAGTGTTACCGGCAGTCAATCTCTCAGTCAGCCATAGCACCTTCAGGCCTGGACTTCTCTAGCAGAGATTCAACCTTGATCGTTCTGCATTAACAACAACAAACAGCATGTACACAGTCAGCCACACAACAGCTTCTCTTCTGTCCTCCCCACTGTAGGCTGCTATTCCCTAGGATTCCAACCCAGATCTCACAAAGATCTCGAATTCTAAAGTCTGAAAATTATCTGCACTTTCACCCTCCCCTCCCCACCCCAAAATGCCTGAGAGCAGGTCCCAGCACTGCCTCTGGTGCCCACTCGAGAACTCTTGCCACACCCCACAAAGCATGACCACTCAAGGGGGCCTCAGCTTTTGTCAGCTCCTCAGCATCTCTGCTCCCCTGCCCAAAGTCCTAAACTCACCCCCATGATGCTATCTAGGCAAGGCAGCCTGCATCTCCAGACCCAAATTCCACCTTCCCCCTCCCTGCCATTATCACTCGTCTGTCTGAAACACTGATTTAATCATACTCAGCTCCAAACCTCAACTGCTCACATCCAAAGACATAAAACTCCCCAGCGCAGCATGCCAGGCCCCTCAGAGTCCGAAATCTGCCTTTCCACCCAACCCTGACTCAACATCTTCCAAACACGTCTCTGTCCACACTGTTGCACTGTCGCTTCCCCCTGGAATCTCTTTCCCAAACACCTCTCACCCTTGGTGGCCCAATTTCTACACCCTCCTCACGGTGGAAAACTCCCAGAGCCAGGCTTAGCTGCTTTCTCTCTCCATACTTTGCTAACACCTAGCTTGCTCATGCCAGGATCACCATGAACTGCCCAGGGCAAGGCTCACAGATTTCCAGCATCCAGCCCAACCTGGATCTTGTGCACAATCAGGGGCCCAACAATGTTTCCAGAACCAATGAAGCAGGTGGACACCGGTGACAATGAGCCCTTAATGCAGGCCTGCAAACAACAGCCCAAAGTCCTATCAACTCATGTGCACGGAAACTAAGCACCTCACCATTCCACCGCGGTGACAGTAGAGCGACTTCACACCGCTATTTCCTAATTACTCCTGTTTTCTCTCCTTTCACCCAGACACCAGCCCTGACTCACACTCCCGATGCCAGACTTCACAAAGAAGGGCTAAACTGTGCTGTGTAGTGGGGGCAGGGAGGGGACCTGCATCCTGGAGCCCCAAGCCCCCTATCCTCCCTGCCTGAGTCTCTCCAGCATTGGATTATAAAATAAATAATTTAATAATTATGAAAACACTACAGCTTGTTGTGCTCCCTGCCAGACAGAACCTCTGCCCGAGCCAAGAGTTTGCCAGCGATGTCTTGGTGGCCATGAGCCCAGAGAGAAGATAGGTCCTACTGTTAGCCACTAATGCATGGCTTCCTTTTGCAAGCTGCTGCTTGGGGAGCACAGGGTCGTTTAACCGATGCTCTTCCACGCCCTGCTTGTGAGCCGGCATCTGCACAGCTCCCGGCCTGTGGTCGGCAAAGAGGAAGCCGCCGCCCTCAGGGGCAGAAAGACTCGCAAAAGACCTGGGCAAGGTGTGGGACCCGTGCAGTTCCTGCCTGGGGACAGTCTTGGCCCACTGGGCAGCAAGCCGACCTCGGACAGCGAGCCTCCTGCAAGGGATCCCTGGGGCGCTGCAGCATCTTTGTCGCCTCAGAACTGTTACCGATTTCGCTCTCTGAGGTCCAAGTAGCCAAAGAACAAAACTGATACCGTGTCCCGGGCAGGGCCAGGTGCTCGCTCTGCCGCAGAGGCGACAGGAGCAGATGGCGGCCTCACACTCACTTCCACGCACCCTGCGGACCTCGACTCCCCGCGAGGAGAAGGCTCAGAGAGGGTGCGCGCCCGGCCAAGGTCACACAGCGGGCCAGCGCGGGGACTCGAACCCGGGCCGCGCTGGACCTGCCCATCCCGGTCGGGGGGACCAGTCCGCGTTCCTCCGCCGGGCCGTGACGCCCGCCCCGCGCCCCCGGCCTCACCCGCGTCCGAGCTCCAAATACCTCGCCGCACCCACCGCCGCCGCCTCGCGACTAACAGAGCCTTCGGAGGCGGAGCCCCGCCCCCGGCCCCGGAGCCCCGCCCCCAGTATCTTCTCGCGAGAAGTCATCACCCGGGCCAAGGAGGCCGAGGACCCCCCCATGCAATGCGCCTGCGCTCTCCGCATTCCGCCCCACCCCTGCCAGCCGTTGCCATGTGGCGCCGTATTTACGGCCAGCGATCGGTCACGCCCACCCACCACCGGGAGCCCCGCCCCTTCCTCAGCAGCCAATCCTCGGCGCTGATCCGCCCGACGGCGGGGGCGGGGCAAGGGCGCGCGGGGCAGAGCCCAGAATCTAATTTGCAGCGAAGTAGTTACACTAACTGGCCTCGCCAACCCAAATGGGGGTTGAACCCAGGGTCTTTGTGCTGAGCTAAATTCCCAACCTTTATTTTTATGCTTTAATTTTGAGACGGGATCTTGCTAAACTGCCCACGCTGGGTTTGAACTTGATCCTCCTGCCTCAGCCTTCTGGAGTGCTGGGATTATAGGCATGTCCAGGGACACCCGGCTCCCTGCCTGTATGGGGTTCCTGCTGTTTACCGGACTGTTCCTGACCCTCCACTCATTGGAGGACTGTGCCGCTCACCAGCTAGGGCTTTGGACTCTCGTGTGATCCTGGCAAGTGACTTACCCCGTCTGAGATTGTCTCCAAATACACAAAAAAAGAGTAGCGACACTGCTTTGTGAGGAGTCTCTGAGACTCAAATGAAATGTCTGCGAAGTGCTAAAGCAAGGCGCCTAATACATAGGAAGTACTCGATAGTTATTATTCTTAGCATCGATTTTTAAAAATTGTGGTAAGCTGGGGATTTAGCTCAGTGGTTAGAGTGCTTGCCTTGTGCTTGCCCTGAGTTCTATCCCCGGCACCAAAAAAAAAAAAAAAAAAAAAATAGTGGTAAAGCACAAGATCCTGAGTTTGGTCCCAAAAACATTTTTTAAAAATTGTGGTAAAACATACATCACATACAATTCACCGCTTGTGTGTGGGTCTACATGTCAGGGTGCTCTGGCCTCCGTGACAGAGTGACACAGACCCCGTGGCTTCAGCCACAGAACTCAGTCCTGCATGCTTCTTGGAGCCTAGCGGCCTGGACTCAACGGTTTGGCTGGCCTGGTTCCTGCTGAGAGATTGGAAGGAGAACCTGTTCCAGCTCTTGGTTTGTAGATGGTTGTTTTCTCTTTGTGTCTCTTCACATCAACTTCCTTCTACATGTACTAGTCTGTATATCCAGATTTCCCTTTTTTGTATTTTTTCTAGATTTCTCATTTTGGGGGGCTGCTGGGGATCAAACTCAGGGCCTTGCGCTTGCTAGGCAAGCACTCTTATCACTTGAGCTAAATCCCCAACGCCTATATTTCCCATTTTTATAAGGACTTCGGTCAAACTGGGTTAGGACCATCCCAATGACTTGTTAATTTATCTTTCTGAAGGCTCTGTCTCCAAATAATATCATATTCTGAGATACTGAGATTTAAAACTTCTGCATAATCCTTTTTGGGATTACAATTTAACCCACAAGATTATGTGTCAAAAATCACATAATAAGCCTTTTAAAATTTAAATTTAAATTTTTAATTTTTGAGACAGGATCTCACTAATTTACTAAATTGCCCAAGCTGGGCTCAAACTACTGATTTTCCTGCCTCAGCCTCCCAGAGTGCTGGGGGTAAAAGTGTGTGCCGCCACACCTGGCTCATAATAAGCCATTTTCAATGTTATTTCCTACTACATATCTACTGGAATGGTTAGGAGAAATTTTAGCTCTAACAGCACCAAAGGCCGGTGAGGCCGCAAAGAGCTGCCTCTCCTTCATTGCTGGGAGGAATGTAGAATAGCACAGTCCCTCTGGAAACATTGGCCATTTCTTATAAACACCTTTCTGACAACCCAGCAGGCCCACTCCTAGGTCTTGAGCTAATGAAATGAAATTGATACTCCCACAAAAACCTATATTTGAATGTTTTCATAGCTTTGCTCAGTTTCCCTAACTGGAGACAACTCAGATGTCCTATATCTGGTAAATGAATAAACTGTGGCACACTCCCAATACAGAATGTTACTCAGCCATGAAGAAACAAACTCTCAATACATGCAACAATGTAGAGCACCTTCAGGTGCACTGTGCTGATTAGAAATGAAGCCAGTGTCAAAGTTACCTATGAATGTATTAGTAACCTTTCCATGGGGGAGGGTTGACTTACATACACAATTTAAAGGAGGAGAGGTTTATTTTGGCTCATGGTTTCAGGGGTTTCAGTCCATGGTCAGCTGACTCAGAAACATGGAAGAAGGGCATGGTGGACGGAAGGTGCTCACCTTGTGGCAGTCAGGAAACGGAATGAGAGGGGAAGAGTCAGAGAAGAGCATCCCCAAGGTTTTGCCCCAATGACCATCTTTATCCAACTAAATGCCTCCCAATAATGCCATCAAATTATGACCTCATCCATGGATTAACCCATGATGACATTAAAGCCCTCGTGGTCCAATTGTTTCCAGAAACAGAGGTACACCCAGCAATGTGCTTCACTAATTCCCTGGGTGTTTCTCAGTTCAGCTGAGGTGACGACCACTATTAACCATCACATCACACGAGTCCATTTACAGGATGTTCTGGAAAAGGCAAAACACAGGGGCTGGTACCTTCTGGGCTAGGGCCGGGCTGAGGAAGAAGTGATTGTGAAGGAGTATGAGGAAATTTAGGGGGGTGCACAGTTCTATCCCCTGATTGTGGTGATCGTGGTGGCTACACAACTATGTGCTTTTGTCAAAACCTGAAAGGCTGTACACTCAAAGGGTACATTTTACCATGAATAAATTATACCTTTGGTCCAAAAAACTCTAAAATGTCATTTCCCCCAGCTGAGATTCTGCTACTTATTGAGAAGTGCACAATAAAGATTAAATGAAATCACAGACCCAGAGGACCTGCGTTTGGAGGTGCTCGAGGCCAGCAATTCCCAAACTATCGCTTTGTTCAAATTCCCAAACTCACGCTAGCAAAAGCCTCACTGGAAATTTGGACAAAGCTCTGAAAGCCATCTAGCAGGTGTGGGGACAGAGAGGCTCAGAAGTCAGGACCTAGACTTCGGTCAAGACTGCCCCTTACTGGGGTGCAGAAACTGTGTAATGAGTGGGTCCCTTTTTGGGGTGAAGAAAATGTCCTGGAACTAGTTAGAGGTAACGGTTGTGCAACACTGTAAATGAACTAAGTGCCCCTGAATCCTTCACTTTAAAATGGTTACTTTTGTATTAACTTCACCTCCATTTTAAATAACTGGATGCTGATATTAGCAACATGCGGAAACATTTTTACTTATTCTCTCTGAAGTACTTACACATTTTCTGCAGTCTACAGATAAGGAAATGGGCTCAGAGAAGTCAACCAACACACAGCTGTGTAAAAGAGACTCAGGACCAGAATCCAAACTCTGGGCTCTAGAGCCAAGCTGTACAACAGCCGAGTGGCCTCGTTGGCGGGGAGAGGGCTGTCAGCGGGTCAGGGCCAGCTCTGCCCTGGAAGTGCTCACGGTGGTGAAGGTCTCTTCCAGACTCCTTCAAGTCATGCCCAGCTGGCTGCAGTCTTGCACCGTTAGTGGCCCTCAGATCTCCTGCACAAGGTGTGAACTCCCAGGACTGGCTGTACTCTGGCACCCCACCCTTCACATGCAAGGCAAGTGCTCCGCTAGTGACCTGCACCCCTGGCTCCTCAGTTTGATTTAGTTTGAGGTATTTCCATGTCCCCTACCAGCTATGACAACTTCTGCTTTCGTAACCAGGATTGCAACAGAGGAAAACTAGAACTAACTGTAGCTTGGGCAAGAGATGAGCTAAAACTCTCACAGAGGCAGCTGGGAGATTCTAACGACTTCTGGGGTCCAGTTGCTATGGGCACCAATATGGTAAAAGAGAGAGAGAGAGAGACGGGAAAGAAGAGGTGTGCGAATTGGAGACACCGCGGCCTTTCCGGGAAAGGACAATTGATGGAGCCCCCCATTAATGGTGCACCCACTGCTCCACACCCCAGCCCTACACACAGCTCTGCAGTGCCTCAGTCTCCAGCGTCCTGCAGGCACTGTGGGGTAACAGAGCGTTAGGAAGCCAGGCCTGGACACTGAGGCTGTCACCCAGCAGCCGGGTGACCTCGGGCTGGCCGTCCAGTCTGTGTAAGTCTCTAAGCTTTGGCCACTGAGTCAAGTGTCTGCACCTCACCCCACAGCCCAGTCGCACCAAACTCTCTTTGCCTCCTGCTTTACCCTGTTAGTGGGGCTACATTTTACTCTGGGGGCAGTTAGAGCTTCTAATGAAAAGGCAAGGGGACTCTGGGCCAGTCCCCATGTGGATCCCCAAAGGCCACGGTGGGGTGGATCTGCACCCTGGCTGAGGGGCTTTCAGAGTTCCCTGTTCCGTGTGCTAAGGATTACCCTGGGGGTGTGGACAGGAAGCTTGGGAAGCCCCAAGAAGGAAGCCATGGGCTGGCTGGACCCAAGAACTCAAAGCACACACAGAGCAATAGCCGTGGATGAAATGTTTGTGTCCTCCCAAATTCATCTGCTGAAACCTAACTTCAAAAGGATGGCATTAAGAGGGGCCCTGGGCAATTAAGTTAGGAGAGTACAGCCCTCATGGATGGGATTAGTGTCCCCATAAAAGCAGCGAGGACACAGCAAGAAGCTAGCAGTCTGCAATCCAGAGCAGGCCCTCAGCAGAGCCCACCCAGGCTGGGAGCCTGATTCAGACCTGCCAGCTTCTGAGCTGAGAGAAACCAGTGACTGCTGTCCATGAGACCCCAGCCGTGGTGTTTCATTATGGAAATTGAATGGACTGGAACATGAACCCACGCAAAAGCACAAGAAGTACAAACCAGAGTGAAACATGGGTCTCCAGCCTTCTGTGGTAAGATGATCCATTCCTGGAAGGAGCAGAAATGTCCTCAAACTGCTACCACCTGATGCTCACCCTTAACACCAGGGCTCACCTGCTTGCACACCTCCAAATTGGGGAACTCCCCACCTCCTGGCTGTGGCTGCTCACGCCTTCCCAGGGACCTCTGCAGCCCACGCCTAATGACTGGAGTCCCCCCCAATAATGGCCACCCAGACAGCATCCTCCCAGAACAGACCCTGGATGTGAACCCGGAAAAGCACCCTCAGCAGTGGTGACCCCCGAAAGGCCTGGGCTTCCCAGGAGGGTCTGTGGTAAGGGCTGAATCTCCACGGTGTGGCACCATCCCTTCAGAAGGTGAGGCAGCCCCGGGCTGGTACAAAGGCTGCCTGGATGTGTCCCAGCCACAGTTCGTCTTGCCCATCCGGCCTCAGGCAGGGTCGGCTCCTGGCCCCTGTATGCCTGCTCCACCAGCCACCAGCTACCTCGGTCTCCGTGGCCTCTTGGCACTGCCACCCTGGTGCCCACGGGGGTTGCTGGGGGGCAGCGGGCTGTGGCATTGGCCTCCACCGTCTGCAGATTCTGGGGCAGACAGGAGACCTGTCTGTGGGCCAGGCAGATTTAGGCAAAGCCAGCCCCAGCCAGAGCCCTCCCACTTCCAGCTACACTGTACTGAGGGCCACTGGCTGGGCCCTCAGGGACTTTCCTCCCTGCCCTCTGGGTCCGACGTAGACTTGACTGCTCTGGTATCACCACACCGTGGCCTGGGGCCCTTCTGGGGCCACTTTTACCCTCTAGTAGCTGCATCCAGCAGCTCCGCTGCCCGCTACCACCCTCTGACTCAACCCTCTAGCTCCATGCCGGGACCCCTCCAGGAACTCGCGTGGCCCATAACCGTATACAGGGGCCTAGAGACGGTGGAGTTTAGGTTTCCGGGGATCCCCCTCTTCCTCCCACCGTGGCTTCTCCCTGGCAGGGTGGGGGCCACAGGGCCAGACAGGACGAGATGGGGGCAGCACTGACCTCGGATGTCCCGGGGCAGGAGAGGCGCCCGGCTGGGGTCTGCGCTGCTCTGCCACATGGGGCTGGGGAAGGTGAAGCTGACTTCCGGCACATGCAGTGTGGCTTCATCTACACAAGACCAAGAGAGAGGAGAATGTATTTTTAGGAACCACCCAGTGAGTGCCTGAAATAAACTAAAATCTACTATGAGTTTGGCTCCTTACCTAACTCCCTCATCGGTCTTTCCCCAGGCCTGGAGGTTTATTCATTTTATTTCATTCATTCATTTACCCATTCATTTGGTTTTTTGAGACACAGTCTCATTAAGTTGCCAGGCCAGCCTCAAATTCATCATCCTCCTGCCTCAGCCTCCTGAGTGCTGGGGTTACAGGCATGTGTCATGGCACCCAGCTAAAGTTTTGTTTTATGTGAACTCCTGCAGTGTTTTTCCGGTTCCTCCCAACCCAGTTCCCGGTTTCTTGTTCCTTCTCCAGCACCAGCTAAACTTCTTTTTTCCATCCCTACATATTCTCAGTTGCCTATTTCATGGCCATGAAGAGGAGTTTTTGGGTTTGCCAAACATCCTCAAATACAAAGGAAAGTGGGGGCCAGGCATGATGGCACATACTTGTAATTCCAGCACTCTGGGAGGCTGAGGCAGGAGGATCACAAGTTCAAGACCAGCCTGGGCAACTTAGCAAGACCCTGTCTCAAAACAAAAAAATAAAAAGGGCTGGGAATGTAGTGCCACATAAAGGCCCTGAGTTCAATCCCCAGTACAGGAAAAACCATTCTGAAAGCAAGCAAGGGGAGGGGGTTCTCTGGTCTCCCCAAGCCAGCTGCAAGCCTTCACTGTACCCGCAGGCACAGAGGGAAGGCCCTGAGGCACCATAGGTGGCCTTGCTGCTGACACCCAGCGTAATCCTGGGGCAGTCAAGGCTCCAGCCTTGGCACACAGTATGTGCTCAGGAATGGGGACACTTTACCAGAGGGCAGCCGTGTGAGCCGGTGCGCCCCAATAACTGTGGGGAGGACTGGCTCATCTGTTTCCTTCCTATCTGCATGGACTGACAGTTTTGTAAATGAACAAAAGTGAATTACTACAAAGATGAAACACTTTTAAAAAACGGAATGCAGGCATTGGTCAGGAGTCATGAGATCGCCGTGTGGTCACACTACGTTTCAAACACTCCCCTCAGCGTGGGATCCCCCCGTGGCAGGCAGTGTGGTCACCCTCTGCGGGTGGGTGCCGGCCGTGCTGTGGCTTTGTGACAGTGACCAACCGGACACAGCTGGCATCCTGTCATGGGGGCAGGGGCAGAAGTCCACGGAGGACGCCATCCTCAGTGGCTATTGGGCACGGTGGGTTTACACGTGGTTTCTTTCTTATTTATAATTTGGATCTATGTGACAAAATGTTCACAAAGAGCATCAACACTTTCTTTTCTTTTTGTGGTATTGAACCCAGGGCCTTCTCCACTGAGCTACATCCCCAGCCCTGTTTTTGATTTTTAAATTGTGAGCCAAGATCTTGCTTAGTCATTAAGTTGCCCAGGCTGGCCTTGAACTTGTGATCCTCCTGCCTCAGCCTCCCAGAGTTCTGCAATTACAGACCTACGCCACCGTGCCTGGTTCTTTTTTTGTGCTGATCACACCTGAGGAACCACCACTCAGACCCGTGCTGAGCATAACTTCCGGGCCAAGAGTACAGTCTGTATGGAGGCAGCTAACTAGATCCAGGATGTCGGTCACCAGCCTGAGCTCCACTGCCACACCCAGCAGACCCGCAGCAAAAGCTGGGTGCCCTGCAAGTGCCCTTCTTCATGATGCCAGCTGCCTCAGCCTGCTCCCTGCCCTAAGAAGACCCAGGCTCCCTCACACCACTGCACAGACAGGTGATAATAGCTTAAACCTTTTAGAGCTTTCAGTGATACAAACGGCCTGCTGCGGCATGCGTGCTATAGGTTCACCATGACTGGCCTAGACTATCACACGTTCCCAATTCACATTCAGAAGAAAGAACCATGCTGGCTGTAGGTTGCACATCTGTAACCCCAGCACCCTGGGAGGCTGAAGCAGGAGGATTTCAGATTTGAGCCCAGCCCGGGCAACTTAGGACTTAGCAAGACTCTGTCTCAAAATAATAATAAAGAGTGCTGGGATGTATCTCAGTGCAAAGGCCCTGGATTCAATCCCCTGTAAGAGTCACCCCCCCAAAAAAAAGGCACAGAAAAAAATACGCTGTTTTCTTTCCTCAATGCTGTACCTGCATGGAAACTGAGGCTGGGTTTTATCTTGGCGGCTGTAGGGACAGCTGGGAAAAAGCTCTTTCCTGATGACTTTGATGGCTGGAGGTGTCCAGAGGGCAGCTGGCTCTCAGCCAAATGTTCCACAGGGCGGGGCTGAGGTTTTTCTGTCACCTGCAGGGAAAGTGCACATGGCAGGGCAGGTGTGAGCAGGGGGTGCAACAGGGGTGAAAGGTGAAGGTCATGTTCTGATTAAGGACCTACTGTGTGCTACCTAAATGAAGGGAGTTTCTGCTGGCTCTCTTTTCAGCCCCCAGGGATGAGTAAATGAAAGAATGAATGACTGATGTTCTTCTGACTGTGTCCCCCTCCTTCCCCTCATCAAGTCCCCCTACTGGAAGGAGTTCTCATCTATACCCAGTGTGATGGTTAATTATGGGTCAACCTGCTGGGCCATGGTGTGCCCGGGAACCTGGCTAAACAGAATTCTGGGTTTGTCTGGAGGGTGCTTGTGGGTGAGTATAACATTTCAGTCTGTGAGCTGAGAAAAGCAGACCGCCTCCATCATGTGGGTGGGCCTCGTCCAATCAGGTGAAGGTCTGAACAGAATAGACAGGCAGGCCTTCCCTCAAATAGGAAAGAAGTCCTCCTGCTGCTCAGCCTTCCAGCTGGGCTATGGGCTTCCTCCTGCCTTAGACTGAGACATCAGCTCTCCTGAGTCTCCAGGAATTGCTCATTCAACCTTGGATCTGGGGACCTGCCAGCCTCCAATTTTGCATGAACTGCTTCCTGGTGACAGAATTCTCTTTCTCCCTGTATGCCAAATGGACACACACGGTTCTGTCTCAGGAGCACGCTGACAACCTGCCATCCCTGTGACCCTTGCTGCTGTCCTCACTTCAGATCTGCTGAACAAGTCACCATTTCTGTGGTGCCACAGGCCTGGGGCTGTGGTGGGCGGAGGCAGGACAGAGCTCGGCCAGACCCTGGCCACTGGCCACACACCGCTTGCTTATTCACCAAGTGGCCAGAAAGAAAGAAACCCCACCAAGAAAGACCATTTCCCTGGGAGCAGAGGAGACCCACAGACATAATCTCACACTCTAACGTGTGCTTGTGGACATGCTTGGCAAGCTCTTGCTCCGGAGCTGCATCCCAGCCTGGGGATTCTGCTGAACTTTGCTGTGTGTCATCATTCAGTATCCCAAGAAAACAATTCAAAGAGGAGATTATAGTCCTATAGGAGACTGAGGGTGTTGGTCATAGTCAAAAGCTAAAGGCTCCTACATGGCCATTGAAAAAGGGACCCAGAAATTCTCACGGTGACCAGCGTGGTACTAGTCTGACGAGTCATCCCTGCTGCAGGTGTGGATGGAGGGCTGGGTGGTGGGCCCAGTCCTGGGCCCTGCAAGGGAAAGATGGTGGCATCAGCACCTAACAACTCAGCTCTCACTGGTTATGTAACTGCTATGTTCTGGAAGCAAGTAATGCACCTTTTCCTTAAGCTAAAATACGAATACAGGCTGGGTGTCGTTGCACACATCTGTAACCCCAGTACTCAGGGAAGCTGAGGCAGGGAGATTGCAACTTTAAGACCAGCCTGGACAACTTAATGACTTAGTGAGATCCTGTCTCAAAAAATGAAGAGGGCTGGGGATGTGACACAGTGCAAAGGCCTTGGGTTCAATCCCCAGTACTGTGAAAACTAAAACCAAACACTGAGCTAGGAATGAAGCTTAGTGGAAGAGTGTTTACCTATCATGTGCAAGGCCCTAGCACCAAAGAAACAAATAAAACCACATGAAAATTTACAAAATCATATTAGGGAAAAACCAAACATCTTACAGTGCTGTGTCCAAGGGGATTCTGATTGCACAGAGCCCAGCGGCTCAGTGCCGAAGCTCCATGGGAGCCTGAGAAGTGGTGGGGGCAGGTGCAGGGCAGGTGACCTAGTGGAGAGCCCCAGCCTGCCTGCCCTGGCCCGGCTCCACCCCAGCAACCAGGCAAGTGGTGCCCCGGCTGATGTGCACCCACCCGTTGCACACTGCAGGTGACAGAGGGGGATCGCGTCCTCCTGGCTTTCCTTTCCGTGGAGCGGTTCCTGCCTGGGCTGGCAGGGGGCCACCTCCTGTCTGCAGGGCTGGGGTCTGGGGTGGCACTGGGCTTTGGGTCCCTGGAGTCCAGGGCTGCCTCCTCCAGGAGGTGGCGGGAGGAGCGGCCGCTACTGCCCTCCCGGTCCCCTGCCTTGGAGCGCCGGCTGGCCGCGATTCGGGCAATGCTCTTGGTCCCCAGGGCCATCTCCTTGAGGGCCTGGACACTCGGAGTTGTGCTGCCAGCTTCTCCCACCAGCCATGGGGTGCCCAGCTCCAGACCGGTCGGGGGGTTCAGCTTGGAGACGAGGCTCTTCACGGTCAGAGTGCTCGGCTTCTGCAGGAGATCAACACCAGAGAGACGGTCGGAGGTCACTGGCTGCCACTGTGGTCCCAGAGTATCATCGTTGTCCCCAGGAGACCCAGAGGCAGCGACTTGAGGAAGCAGTGTACAAGGCGTGGGAGGAGAACAGGGTGAAGGAAGGGTGTGAGACCCAGCCAGAGCTGTGCCAGTGACAGCGACAGATGTCACAGGACACTGGGAGTGAGTGGGGCACTCAGGCCAGGGTCCTGGCTCCCCGTGAAGAGGCACCGGGGTCACTGGCCAACGTGGAGGGGCCTCCGCGCTGCCCAAGGAGGGGGCATCCTCGCTGGCGGTCAGCAGCTGGAATGTCTACAGTCTGCTCATTTATACTGATGGAGCAAGAAAAGCACCAAGTTGCTTTCTTTAAAAGAAAAAACCAAGACAGTGCAGTGGCTTAAGCCCACAGCCTCACTCCCGGCACGCCCGGCAAGCACTCCACCGTGAGCTGCGCCCTGCCCAGCCTGTGGGCTTCTGCATGCTAGTTCATGGCAAAGGACTGATTCAGGGGTGCCCAAGCCCACCCCTCTGCCATCCCAGCTCCTGTGCCACCTTGGTCCCCATAGAAAGGGAGACTGTGCTCGCTGTGGGAGGACAGGAGGGTACACACAGCAGGCGGAGGAGAGGAGCAAGCAAGGGAGACAGAACAATCCAGCACAGGCAGAGCAGCGGGGCTCCAGACCATGAGTGACAGGGAAGTGAGAAGGGCATCAGCAATGACAAGCAGGTCACCCAGGAGGGGTGCACTGTGGGCGGTGGCACTCAGTATACCGGGACAAGCAATGAACCCAGTTGACGTTCTTCAAGAGAAACGCAAAGGAATTAATAGAATTTTTCCTTTAAGTTATTGAACCAGTTTCTTGTTTTGTTTTGTTTTTGTTTTTAATTTGGTACCATGCCAGGGCTCCCAGAGTCCTCATTTTATGGTGAAGAAACAGACTCAGAGCTGGATGTGGTGGCACATGCCTGTAATTCCAGCATTTGGGAGGCTGAGGCAGGAGAATCACTACAAATTCAAGGCCAGCTTGGGCTACACAGTGAGTTCAAGGCCAGCCTGGACTACAAAGTGAGACCCTGCCTCAAAAAAACAAAACAACAAACAAACAAACAAACAACAACAACAAAACCCCAGAGACTGAGAGATGTAAGTAACCTGCCCAAGGTCACGCAAATAGCAAGGGATAGAGTGCGGATTTGAGCCCAGGTCCACCTAGGTCCTAAGCCCCAAAGTGCCCACACCTGGGAGATGCGGAGAGCCAGGTGGAGGTCACAGAGCCCAGGACAGGCTTTTAACTCATACACTCACCTGTTTCTCTCAAGCATAGTACTCACTTCAGGCCGGTAGCCGCTAATTGTGAGGGGCTTAGCGCAGCCCTCCTTCTGGAAGTTGCTTCCCCCACCCCTATCCATGCAGATCTGCTGGGGTACAATGGCCCCCTTAGTACCACACACACCAACCTCAAGCATGGGACGAGTCAGCAGGGTATGCAGCGGTGGTGGAGGGAGGAGAGAGTCCCATTTGCCTGGCTTCCTGGACGGCGTGGCTTTCGATGACTTGTTACCACCACTGCAGATGAAGCGGAGGCCCCACAGGGCTGCTGTCAGGGCCCGGCACCCTTTGCCCAGGCCTGAGCCTGGGCTTCTGCGCCATTCCAGCCACAAGGGCTGTGGCCCCACACTAGGGCAGGGCAGTGGCCTTGGTCGTGCTCCTGGTCATCTACTGTGGCCAGGCCTGTGCTGAGGGCCCAGGGTGCACTGGTTCCTGGCAGAGGGGACCCCAGCCCGCCTCTCCATCTAGGCAGAGCCATGCGTCCAGTGGGCAAGGGATGCAAGGACTCCCCTGTGTGCTGTGGTCCTTGTACCAAGAAGGCTGGGGGTCCAGCAGGAAGAGCCCTCCTTGGACCAGGAGTCAACCAGCCTTAGGACAGGTGCCCTGCAAGGTCCTTGTTACATTGGTGAGGTAACCCCTGGTGCCCTGGAGAGACCAACCTGGGGACTAGAGGGTTGGGACACTGGGCCAAACAGACCAGCAGGGAGGGGCGGGGGTGGAGACAGAGCTAGCAACACAGCCACGCAGTGAAACCCCAATGAAACTTGGGCCCAGAGGCTGACGGGCCTGACTCCACGCACGCCGGTTCCTCAGCTGCAGACGCTGCATCTCTGTGTCCTGTGACATGGAGCCGGGCCCCTGCACAGCTGGAGGGAGTCTGACCACGCCCAGGCTGCAGCTGCAGGTTTGGTTCTGCTCAGCAAGGTGAACCTGCCCCCTTCCAAGGAGAGAGCGAGGCCAGACTGACTCAGGGGTCCAGCAGCACATTCTCAGGGTGGAGCCAAGAGTGAACTCACACATAGAGGTGCCGGTGGCAGAGAGGCACCCAGGCCAGACCAGGGTGGAGCACTGTGTTCACCTGCACATGCACACGTGCATACATGACACATGACATGTACACAGGACATGTGGTGGGACCTATGAAATGAGACCCGGAAAATGAAGGCCTCGGAAGTAAGGTCCTCTCAGACTTTCCCCTGCGCTCCTGTCACCCGCTGTCATTTTCCCCAAGGCCAGCCTCTTCCCCACAGCACCAAACCTGCGATCCTCCTGCCTCATCCCTGAGTAGCTGCGACTGAAGAGGAAAACTGAAAATTTGCTTCTGT
Organism: Hystrix cristata; assembly: GCA_004026905.1. Taxonomy (NCBI): domain Eukaryota; kingdom Metazoa; phylum Chordata; class Mammalia; order Rodentia; family Hystricidae; genus Hystrix; species Hystrix cristata. The sequence goes on from PVJO010016907.1 coordinate 23,900, forward strand.
AAGTCTGCTTTGTAACCCCCACTCATTCATTGATCCTGTCCTCCGAGTTTGTAGCTGCCCTGACTGTTAACGGGCCCATGATGCCTCTCCGCTCCCTTAGAGCGTCTGCAGCTGCACAAAATGACGGCCCGCCTCTTGTGTTCCATAATTTACCACAGACAACTTATGAGGAAAAGGGCCGTGAAACTTAACTATGTTAAACTTAAGACTTAACCCACGCCTTACATGCTGTCTGCTTCTGTGACCTTGCTTGCTTCTGTAGCTTTGTCTGCTTCTGTAATCTTGCTTGCTCATTATTTTGAAAAACAAAGTCATGCAATTCCTGAGAATTTAACCCCTTACACAAACCCAAGAATTTCTTTGTTTGGGGCCCAGGCTTCAAGAGTATTAACGCCCCTGGGTCCCTCGATGTAAATAAGTTCTCCAACTCTCTGAGTGGTGCTTGGTTTTCTTGCTGAGCTGAAAATATTTTTTTTCCACAACAGGATTACAGGTGCACACCACTATATTGGGCAAGTTTTTGGTTTGTCAGGGGAAAGCACTGGGGATTGAACCCAGAGCCTTCACACTGAGCTACATCCCTAGGGTTTTTCTGTGTGTGTGCATGTGTGTGTGTGTGTGAGAGAGAGAGAGAGAGAGAGAGAGACAGGGGCTCACTATGTAGTTCAGGCTGCCCTTGAACTCACAGCAATCCTCTTGCCTCAGCCTCCTGCGTGCTGGAATTACAGGCTGTGTGGCCCTGTGCCCGACGCATGTTAGTCTTAAAATAACCCTGCAGGAAGGGAACATTGGATTTACTTTACCAATGAGGAGGCAGAGGCTTCTAGGTGAGCCATGCTCCAAAGTCGCCACCCAGGCCCCTCCTCGCTTACCTGTCTCTCTCCAGAAGCGCCGGGAGCAGCTCAGACTGCAGGCCCCACGGGAGGTCCTTCCTGTCCTCGTGCTGGTCTCGGCTGGCCTCGTCCGGCAGAGACGAGATCTTCAGAACAGAAGCATCCTGGGACCAGACAGACAAGGCCAGCAAGGCCAGCAGGGACATGGGTAAGACAAGCCATCAAGCAGAGGGTCTCTGAGGGGCCATGGGAAGGTCCGGGGGCAGATCCCTGACTCAAGCCCCCGCCATGGAGACAGGAGAAGTGCAGCTGCTCAGGGGGCTCCCTTGACCTTGAGCGGAAGTGGGGCCTGAGGGAACATGCATAGGCAGACTCCAGAAGTCTGCAGGTCCTCAACAGGCAGGCACAGGATTACTGTACAGGCCGGCAATTCCCCTTCCGGTCTCTACTCCAAAGGCCCGGCAGGAGGGACTCAAAAGAGATACAGGGTATGATTGAAAAAATACAATGAAGTTTACTTATTAAAAGACTTGATACATTAAAAGATACATTGCCATTAATCACCCTCAAAATACCCTCCCTCACTTTGAACACCCTTAGCCCATCATTCTTGCCGCTTTCTGAAGCAGTTCTGCCAAGTTGTTCTGTGAGTGTCTTAAGTGCTGCTGTGGTGGCTGCCTCTGTGTCCTGAACTGATGCAAAATGTTTGCCTTTCGTGGTCATTTTGACTTCGGAGAAGAGCCAGAAGTTTATGGAGTTTTTTGCGTTTTCTGGGGGGAGGTGGTGCTGGGAATCGAACTCAGGGCTTTGCACTTACTAGGCAAGTGCTCTACCACTGAGCTAAATCCCCAACCCCAAGAGCCAGAATAAGGCAGATAAGGATGCACTGTCATGTTTTTTATTTGACAAAAATGACCATAAACACTTTGAACCAACTCAAGACATTGAGGCAACCATGAAAAGACACTTATGAAAGAGGACTTCCAGAACGGCTTCAGAAAGTGGCAAAAAACAATGGGAAAAGTCTGTTTGAAGAGAGAGGAGTATTTTGAGGGGAATGAATGGCTATTTGTTTTATACTGCAATAAAACTTTTTCATTGAAACACTTACTGTTTACTTTGATCACACCTTGCATTTGCACACTGTTGCTCACGGTAGGTCGGACTCACCTGCAGTGAGCTGGCCATCCCAGAGTGCAGCAGCAGCAAGCGGTCCAGTGTACCCTCATCTAGCTCCCGGAAGTATAGCCGGTACTGTCTTTCCAGGGCCTCTGGCACTGGGATGCCACTGTCTGTGGAGCCAGGAAATCAAACATTAGAGTGGGGTCAGGACACCTCCCCAACAAAACCAGACAAATGGCCACCACTTGTTAAAAAGAGAGTATCAGTGCTTTGAGATGTCAAAAAAACCTCCCACCTCATAGAAGAGGCTTTTTCTGGTGTTTTCTTGTATGTTTTCATCTATTTTTATTTAAAAAAATTTTTTTTCAGTACTGGGGTTTGAACCCAGGGCTTCATGCATGCTGGACAAGTGGTCTACTACTAAGCTATACCCGCAACCCAAGCTTAAAATTTTTCTATTGTTCACGTATTGCCTTTCAATCATAAAATGTTATTAATGATTATAACAGACAATAAAATTTAAGTTAAAAGTTAAAGGACCACTCTTTAAATACCGAAAGAATTGAAAACAAGTTAAAAAAAAAAAAGCAAGCAAACAGCCAGGCATGGTGATTTATGCCTGTAATCCCAGTACTTGGGAGGATGAGGCAGGAGGACTACCTACCACCTGGCCTACATAGTGAGTTCAAGGCCACCCTGAACTACATAGCAAAGACTCTGTCTGAAAAAAACAAAAACAAAAACAAAACCTGTACACAAGTATTCTTGGCAACATTATTCACAATCACCGAAGGACTGAACCATCCCTGATACACTTGATTTTTTTTTTTTTTTTTTTTTTTTTTTTTTTTTTTTTTTTTTTTTGGTGCTGGGGATCGAACTCAGGGCCTTGTGGTTACAAGGCAAACACTCTAACCACTGAGCTAAATCCCCAGCCCCCCCGATACACTTGAACAGAACAACAGAGAAGCAAAATGGTCTATCCACACAGCAGAATGCAATTCAGCCATGAAAAAGAATGATACTCTGACACAGGCTGGAACATGAATGAGCCTAAAAGATACAATACTAAGGTAAAGAAGTCAGACACAAAAGGTTACATGCGAATGTCTCTGTTTCTGTGAAAACTCCAGGACAAGTAAATCCAAGAGACAGAATTCAGAATGGGGGCTTCCAGAGCAGCCACTGTGAATGGGGTGGGCTTTCTGAACAAGGGAGAATGCTCTAGAACTGGACAGAGGAGGTGGCTGACCATGGTGGAGGGACATAGAAAATGTCACTGAGTTGATCACTTTAAAAATGTGTAAGATGGTGAATTTCATGTTGTATAATTTCAAGCATATATATATATATATATATATATATATATATATTTTTTTTTTTTTTTTTTGGAGACAGGGTCTCAGTATGAAGTTCAGGCTGGCCTTGAACTCACTATGTACCCAGGCTGGCCTCAAACTCATGGCAATCCTCCTGTCTCAGCCTCCTGAGTGCTGGGATTACAGGCATGCACCACCATGCCTGGCTTAAATATATTTTTGTTAATGCCTATTAATTTTACAAAATATTCGGTTTCAGTGCGGTAATTTCCTACATGAGCAGAACATGTTTTGATCATAACCACTCCCCACATTGCTCTCCCTTACACCCCTCCTGCCACCCGTATCATTTCCTTCGTCTTGTCCAATGAGAGTCTCCCTTCTACTTTCACGCCATCTCTTTTTGTTTTCTTTCTTTCTTAGATTCCATACCGCAGGGAAAAACACGTGATACTTGTCTTTCTGAGTCTGGCTTATTTCACTTAACATGATGATCTCCAGTTCCGTCTATTTTCCTGCAAATCAAATCATTTTGTTCTTCTTGGTGGTTGAATAATACTCTATGGTGTATCTCTACCACGTTTTCTCTTATTCTGGTTTTTTGAAGTAACACCTCACTATAAAGTCCAGAGTGGATTTGAACTCACTGTGTAGGCCCAAGATGGCCCAGAACTCTTGGTGATCCTCCCACCTCGGCCTCCTAAATGCCTGGGATTGCAATGTGTATCACCACATCTGACTGCATCGCATTTTCTTTAGCCCACTCTGGATGAGCATCGAGACTAGTTCTGTAGTTTGGCTATTGTGAACTGTACCACAGTAAACATGGGCATACAGGTATCTGTATAGTATACCAATGAGAAGTATAGCTGGATCGAATGGTAGCACTACTCATAGTTTTTTGAGGAACTCCACACTGATTTCCATAGTGACTGCGTTAATTTATATTCCTACCAGCAGGGGAGAAGACTTCCTTTTTCCCCACATCCTCACTACCACATACTGTATTTTTGTGTTCTCAAGGATAGTCATTCTGACTGCAATAAGAGGAAACTTGATATAGTTTTCATTTGCACTTCGCTCCTGTTTTATAATCCTGACCTTAGTGAAAAACGTTAAAAGAAGAAATTGAAAAACAATTTTAGTATATGTGCTGCTGAAGCGAGCACGGAAAAACAGTATAGTTGTAGCTTTGACAAAATTTGATTGCATATAGGTAGGGGGTGGAATATAGGAAATCTGTTTTCCTTTCCAAAACACTCTTTACTGATGCTATAATTTTTTAATACCTTTTCTCAGCCAGGTGTGGTGGCACACGCCTGCAATCCCAGCACCCTGGGAGTTTAAAGCAGGAAGATTGCAAGTTCGATCCCAGGCTGGGAAGTTTAGCAAGACTGTCTCAAAAAATAAAAAGGCTGGAGATGTCGTTTAGGCCCCATGTTCAACCCCTAGTATAAAACAAAACAAAAACCTGACTAGAGGGGGTGATCAGGGCTACTTTTTGGCTTAGGGACATTAATGAGACAACAGGCAAGGCTTGGATATCAGTATTGATACCCTGGCCTCACATAAGAAAATGTGCTTGTTTTTAGAAAATATATCCTAAGTATTTAGCGGTTTAAAAATGCTTTAGGAGAGAGAGAAAGAAAGAGACAGAAAGAATGTAAAGTAACAGTGAAAATGTTACTAAATGGCAGTCTAGAGAGATTCTCTGTACTATTCTTGAAACTTTTCCGTAAATCTGAAATTATGTCAAAAGAAAAGCTAGAAAAGAAGTTGGGCACAGTGGCACACAACTATAATCCCTGCTACTGTGGGAGGCTGAGGCAGGAGGATGGTACTTTCAACCCCAGCCTGGACAAACTGGCAATTTAGCATGAATCTGTATCAAATGTTTAAAAAGTAGAGGAGGTGATGGGAATGTAGCTCAGGGCCAAGGCCCTGGGTTCAATCTCCAGTACTGCCACGAAAAAAAAAAAAAAAAAAAAGAAAAATTAAAGGGCATTTCTCCAGAGAAACAGATTTCACTCACTCTTACAGAACAACTTCTGAGTAAGAACACAGCCGCAGTGAGTGTGCCACACACACCATGGGTGTGAAACATCCACCCTAATGCTTGCTCACTGGACAAACCAGCTGGAGTTGCCCACAGTGGCCTGGGCCAGGAAGGACAGAGGCTGGTGTCTACTTCATGCCCCTGGGGACTGTCCAGTGATTTTCGTTTTTCTGTTTGTGGTACTGGCTGAAAGGACACTCTACCACAGACCTACACCCCTACCCCTTTTGGAATTTTTTTAAATTTTGAGACAAATTCTCACTAAGGCATTAAATTGCCCAGGCAGGATTTGAACTTGTGATCTCCCTGCAGAGTGCTAGGATTACAGTGTGCAGCACCACACCCGGGTGGTTTGGTGTTTTTTAACCCCAGGCACAGCCTCCACTTTCTAGACAACAGCGAAATAAACCCAAGCGTCCAGCAGGTGGGCCTCACCCTGCATCAACTGCCGCTGTCCCTGGATGAGCTGCTCACACAGCCGCCGGTGCTGGTGGCAGCGCTGGATTACCAAGTCCTTCTGGCACAGCAAGCTCTTGCGGCACAAGCCGTCGGCCCGCAGCTCTGTGTTCTCCACCTCTAGCTCGTGGGCCCTGCACAGCAGTCGCAGCACCTCCCGCTGGTCCTCGCTGGTCACCTGCGCCGGCAGCAGCGTCTCCATCTGCGAGGCCTTCTGCTTGGCGAGGACCAGCCGCTGCTCTAGGCCGGTCTGGGGGAGACCGGGCCGGTATATGCTTGTTTATGGGCAGGTCCGAACACACGTAGGTATAAACAGATTTAAATCCACTTAAAGTCAAGCGACCATCAACGTTAAACACACCTTCAAAACACCTTCCCAGCAACCCTAGATGAGATCACACATCCAGCCTGCTCCAGTGACACCGCAAAGGAACTGCCACACCACACGTCTCTATCCACTAAGGTTTGAGCCCAAGCTGCCTTGTGAGCCTAGTATCCCATCCCCACAGTCAGAGGACCGTGTTACCGTACGGAACTGCAGAAAGTGGTGTTCCTGACTCTGCGCCAGACAGTGAGCTTTTTATTTTGAGACAGGCTCTTGCTGCATTGCCCAGACTGGCCTCAAACTCATGATCCTCCTACCTCATCCTCCTAAGTAGCTGGGATAACAGGCGTGCACCACTCTGCCTGGCCTTGCACATCTTTAGGCCTCCAGAGACTGCCGTCAAGCTGGACACTTATAGCACTGATTCATTTATTAATGAACGATTACCAGACCCATCATTCACAGACCAGCACATACCAGTATCTCTAACTGGCCCCTCAAGGTCATGCTTTCTTGCTGGTACACAGCACTAGCTTCACTAAGCAAAAGGAATTTTTAAAGATCAGAGGAAATCTAACTTTTAATTTTGAAGTGAAATCGCATAGCCTCCAAATTGCTGCCGGCAGATGTAATACTGTTAAGAGGCCCTTGGTTTGGTTATACAGCTTTTAAGTGAAATAAATGCCTCCTGCTTTTAACAACATGACATCACTGGACAGTTTGTGCCTTTGCCTGGAAATACACCTGCAAGCATTTAACGACGGGCGTAGCAGTACCAGGCTCCCTGGCATTTCCCCCAAAGTCTCCGTCATGCACCAGCTTGCCATTTTCTGAATGAGACTATTAAGTAACCAGCTATTACATAAATAGTTCACATAAATAACTAGCTCTTCTCAGGAAAAAAATTGTGAAAAAATTTCCTTCGCCAGAGAGGAGCTTGGATGTGCCTTCCTTCTGGTCACACCCCAGGCCCTCCTACGACTTGCTTAACTAGAGTTGGGCAAAGACTTAGCAAGGATCACTTTGCAAACTGTAAAGTGCTTGTTCCACATGAGGGGTTAGTGCAAAGGGAAGGAGCTGGGGGCTTTGCCATTCCAGGTTCCATCCACAGAAGGCAAGGTGGGCAGGGGCTCTTAGTGAGACCCACAGTGACACTCTTGCCCCCGTCTCCATGCCTGTAGACCTCTGGGGCCTGCAGATCCCTGACCCCTGGGGGAGCCATAACTCTACACTAAGGACCCCAGACATTAGGTCAGACTCAGGTCACATCACAGCCAATGCCTCCTGTTCTCTGGGCTTTGGGAAAATTTACCCAATACCTCCAAGCCTCAGTTTTCTCACCTATAAAGTGGACATGACTGGCCTTCCTCCATGGATGAGAGGATGCTCACAAAGGACCACCTGCCCTTGATCAATAAGCACCATCCTCTGACTGTAAACGTGCCTGGCCCTCAGCCTCAGCCTCACCTTCAGCCTCACCCTCACCCTCACCCTCACCTTGAGGGCTGAGGTTTTCCGATGCTCGGCTAACAGCAGGTTGACTTCTTCTCTGGCCACAGCCACTTCATGGGGCTCTGTGCATGTGTCTTCCCCCTCGGTGTGTGCCAGCTCCTCGTCCTTCTCCACCTCGCCCTGGTCCCTCTGCATGTGGAGGTCAGTCTTCTCCCGCTCCCAGCTGCAGCCACAACAGGGGGTCAAAGTGCAAGCTTTGCCGGGACTCGGAGTCCTGGTACCTCCAGTCTCAGGAATCTCCACTTTTTTATTTTTTGGCAGTACTGGGGATTGAACCCAGGGCCTTCACACTGAGCTACATTCCCAGCCCTTTTTATTTTTTATTTTGAGGCAGGGTCTCACTAAGTCATTAAGTTGCCCAGGTTGGGCTCAAACTTGGAATCTTCCTGCATCAGCCTCCCACAGAGCTGGGATTACAGGCGTGCATCACCACCACCAACTCCAGGGCCCTTCTTGACCCCAGCTGGCCCCTCCTAGGTGTGGGCATAAAAATGGCACAGAATTGGGTTTTTTGATTCTCTTTCTCTCTCTCTCTCTTTCTCTACACTTCTATATCTATATCTCTATAATTTTCCCCAGAACTGCCATAGCCCCTCCTATGTACACGTGCCCTGTTGAGCCCCAGGTTCTTCACTGTAAAACTGGGGCACAGAGAGCGCACAGGCCCCGGGCCCTGAGGGTGACTGCAGCCACCCAGGCGCTGCAAGAGCAGGTGCCACTGAGTCCCCACCCATGGGTGCCGGGGGAAAAGGAGTAGTAAGGGGGCCAGAGTGGAAAGGGACCAGATCATGAGCGCACTTTTAAAATGTGAACTCTTCTAATGTAAGTCTTGTGCTGTTTGTGTGATTGGGGAAAAAAAAAAAAAAACAGAAAGGAAGGAGGAAAAGGGTCACCGTGAGCAGAAGTGGGAGCAGAGGGGGAAGGAGGAGAAACGGGTAAACCACAATCCTATTTTAAGTGTCCCATAAACAGGTGGCCCTGAGTCCTGGTTCATCCAGGCCAGTTGCAGGGGCCACCTGCTGTTCTGGGTCAGTGGAGAATAGTTTCCCGTCAGGCCCAAAGGCGTCCTGGTGTCGCCGATGGGTGTGATATGGAACAGGGGGCAGAGCTACATGGGAGAAGGAGCCGTGGCCCAGGAGATGTGGAACCATGGGCAAACCCACAACTCTGACCCTCGCGTCCTCCTCTACAGACACCGTTGATCCTTCCTGACCCCCCAACTGGCTCCGGACCCCTGCCTGTGACAGACCAGAGGGAGGTGGAAACCTCCCCACCCGGCTACGGCAGCAGAGGAGCCAGAGAACGGGGACGGGAGTCCTGCCTTGGCTGGAGTCCTTCTTGAGAACCGGCAGGTAGCAGAGGTTGCCGGACGGAGCAAGAATAGGGGCTCCCACCAGTGGCCCTGCCCCTTGCGGCCTGCGCACAGACACTCACTCTGCGATGGTCAGCAGGTGGCGGGACAGGTCCACATGCAGTTCCAGGTTAGTGTTCTCCAGCTCCACCAGGCTGCGCCGCATCTCCATCTGCTCCTTGAAGGCCCCGATGAGCTGCGCCCGGATCTTGTCCATCTGCAAGCGGCTCTCCTCTTCCACATCGTGGGGGGCAGCTGTGACTGTGGGCGGGATGGGGTGCTCTATCAGGAGCAGGGTCAGCGGAGCTCAGGCTGAACCTCACTCCCACCCACCCAAGTGAGGTCTGGCCTGTGGAGGAAACTGGTACACATGTGTAGATGGATGGAAAATGGACAGATGGATTGTGGATGGATGGTGGGTGGATGGCTGCGTAGATGGATGGAAAAATGAACAGATGAGTGGAAGGGAGAATGAATAGATGGATGGGTGGATGGATGGATAGGTAGGTAGATGAATGGAGGGATGAATGAGTGGATGGATGGATGGATGGATGCATGGTGAATGGAGGGAGGGAATGATGGATGGGCAAGTGGGAGCATGGATGGATGGATGGATGGATGGATGGATGGATGGAAAAATGAACAGATGGGTGGGTGGGAGAATGAATAGATGGATGGGTGGATGGATGGATAGGTAGGTAGATGAATGATGGATGAATGAGTGGATGGATGGATGGACGGATGGATGGAGTGTAGGTGGGAGGACATTTGTAAGAATGGATGCACGTTTGGGTAGGTAAGTAAGTGGGTAGATAGGCAGACAAATGGGTGAGTGAGTAGATGGCTGGATGGGTGGATGGCTGGTAGATAAATGAGTGGATGATGTAGAGGGATTTAAACCCTCTCTTTGCCTTGTTTGGGGCCAGGCCACCTGCATTTGAATCTCCATAATTCACAGAGGTGAGGCTGGGCTGGCTGCTTCCGCTCAGACCTCACCTTCTCAGCGAATCCTCACCTCACCCTCCCTCAGAGTCCGCCTGCCTCCTCTTTTGACAACACTCTGGCTTCCGTGTCACAGTCCTGTGTCTGTAACCAGGACTATGTTGTGATAAGTCCTTCACATCTGCCTTTCCTGTTAGACTGTGAGCTCCACAGATCTAGAGTAAACTCCTGCTAGTCTTTTTGTTTCTCGTGTTAACTTCCTACCTAACAGTTGACCAGTAATTAATCAATGGGTTTTTGTTTTTGTTGTGCTGGGAATTGACTCCAAGCATCACCATGCTGCTGGGCAAGCCCAGTAGGGTGCTCACTTAGGACCTGCAGTTAGTCATCTAGTGCCCTGACCTGAGGCACTCATGAGCTGCCCTCTCCTTACACAGCAAGCAGCCCAGACTACAGAAACAAACTGCATTGCATCCAGATGAGTAAGTTACTGCTAGTCATTAAAACAAAGTTTTGAGCTGGGTGTGGCGGTGCACTCCTAAAACCCCAGCCACTCAGAGGATCCCAAGTTCAATGCTAGCCTGAGCAACTTAGCAAGACCTTGTCTCAAAACCAAATAAAGAGGGCCGGGGATGTAGTTTAGCACTAGAGCGTTTGTCTAGCATATACGAGGCCTTAGGCTCAAACTCCAGCACTGCAAAAGCCCCACAAGTTTTTGGGGAGCACTTGGAGTCCTGGAAAATGCTCATGGTCCAGAGGTAATCACCTAATGTAGTGGATTCTCTGCAATACCCCACTTTCTACCCCACTGCTCCGCCAAGTTCCCAATAACCCACCCTGTCACCAACCATAGCACACTCCCTTTAAATTCCCTTTACCTCTGGCTCCAACAGTGTCCCAAGCTTCTAGGTTGACTACATGACACCTGGGTGCTCAGGAGACCATGGCCTGAGGCCCAAGTACCCACGCCCGGACTGGGACCAACAAACTGGGCACACCCTCCTGTGCGACAGAGGGCAAAGTGGGCCCAATGTGCAGGCTGACAGTCCCCAACGTGGGGCTGGGAAGAAAGCAAGTGAAGAACAGTACCTGGGTACAGTGGGCACCCCTGCAGCCCAGCTACTTGTAGGGGGCTGAGGCAAGAAGATTGCTCCCATCCCTGGGAGCCCAGGAGTTCAAAACCAGCCTGGGGAACACAGTGAGACCCCCACCTCAAGTAAAAATAAGAATAAAAGGTATAGAGGAGGATTGTGCATGCGAACACTATGTCATGTTTACAGGATTTGGGTATCCTGGAGGGTCCCAGAACCAATCTTCCTTGGACACCTAAGTACAATAGTATTTACACAAGTACTGTGGGAATGTATTTTTGTTATAAAAACTTGAGTAAAACATCAAGAGTCAGAAGACCGCCTTTGATCATCTGATCCTCCTGCCCTATCTGTAGCAACGACTCTCCCTGCAAGTACCTTCCACACCCTTCTCTGCGTGGCTGTGAACACACACGTGTCTAGAAGTGGACAGGTGTTGTGGGTTTGGCTTTAGATGTTCAAATAAACATCAGATTGTCACTACTTATCTTCCACTCGCTTCCACAGCCTCCAGCTGTGTGTCTGAGGACCATCTGTCTGCCTGGTGGCCCTAGCTGGCCCTCAGTCTCAGCTGCAAGGTGTTTGGGGCTGTCTGGTCCCCACATCACTCTCTGGATACAGATGCTCAGAGTGGACCAGCCCCTTGGGACTTGGGCCAGGACAAGCAATGGAACTGGGATGTTGGCCACACAGCCTGGTAACAAAGCCATCAGGGTCTACAGGAGGCCCTAGGCCCGCACCAGCCCTACCTTGAACATCTGGGATGTCAGGTTCATTTTTCTTCTTCTCTTGCTTCTCGATTTTTGATTTGAGGTGCTCAATCTCCCTGCGAAGGTCTGAGATGACGTCTGTGTACTGCGCGATGCGGTAGGAGACGTTCAGCAGGTTGCGTTTGACCTGGGGGAGAGGACAGTCGACCAAGGTTGGACCCAGAGGGAACTTCCTCTCAAATGGCACATTTGAGAAGGTGTGTGAATGTACTTATGTTGTAAACTTCAATCAACACTACTCAGCCTTCCAAGATACACCATGTACAGGTACAAAATTACCATGATGAATGTGAACATTATGTATACAATGTGCCAATACATGTTCTTGGTTAAAAAAAAAAAAAGAAAGAAAGAAACACTACTCAGCCTTAAAAAAGAAGAAGTGGTGGCACATACCTATAATCTCAGCACTCTGGAAGGCTGAGGCAGGTTCAAACCCAACCTGGGCAATTTAGTGGCTTAGTGAGATCTTGTCTCACAATAAAAGTTTACGAAAGTGTTGGGCATGTAGCGCAGTGTGAAGACCCTGGGTTGAATTCCCAGTACCTCCCTACCATACACACACACACACACACACACACACACGAAGGCCATTCTGACCTGTGCTACAACTTGGGTGAACCTTGAGTGAAGAACGTCATGCTGTATGAGAGAAGCCAGGTAAAAACGGCAAATACTGCAGTATTCCACTTCTGGGAGGCCCCAGGGATCCTCAGACCCACAGAGATGGACAGCAGAATGGTGGGAGCGGGGCTGAGGGGATGGGGAGCGAGTGTTTAATGGGTCATTTTGGGAAGAGGAGGTTTGGTGTATGGGTGATGGTGACAGCTGTAGAACAATGTGAATGTGCTTCATGCCACTGCTTGGTGCACTTAAAATGACTAAAATGGTAAATTTCATGTTACGCATATTTTACCACAGTAAAAAAATTCAAATAATCCATCGAGAGTTATTTCAACATCTTCCCCCCTGTTATCACTGCTGTCATTTTGATGTGTGTCTTTCTAGATCCTCCCAAGCAGTTTTGTACATATCTATGTATCTAGAGGGGTATGTGGTCTGTGTCTTAATTGGTTAGTTGGGGTGGGATCAGGTATTAGATACTTTTTTCTTTTCTTGTCTTTTCTTTTTTGAGATGGAGTCTTGCTGCACTGCCCAGGAGTTTTTTGTTGTCATTGTTGTTGGTTTATTTGGTGTTTTTGTTGTTGTTTTTTGGTACTGGGGATCAAACTTAGGGCCTCGTGCTTGCTAGGCAAGCACTCTAACCACTGAGCTAAATCCCCAGCCCTCTGTCCATTTAGTGGTTGTCCTGCCTCAGCTTCCTAGACTACGGGTGCATGCCACCATGCCCAGCTCAAAGCTACTGTTACTTTCTCCCCAGCCCTGTTCTGGGGACCATCTGTCTGTCTGCACGATGGCCCCACCTTGCCCTCTGTCACATAGGAGGGTGTGTCCCAGCCGGTGGGTCCCAGCCCTAGAGTGGGCATTCAGCACATTCTGGAGCATTCTGGCCATGGCCTGCTGGCCTGGTGCCCTTTCTCTCTGGTGGATGTGGAGGGTATGTGCTGGGTCATGGAATGTGTGCACTGTGAGCTTGGCGACAGCCACGCTGTAGCCGCCAACTGTACTTCGTGTGCTCATCACCTGGACTCAGCGTCCATGTCACCTCCCTGACCTCAGCCTTCGCCTGACCCCCTCTGACCTCAAGATCCTCTAAATCGGTCTCTTACTTCCCTCTAGCAGCCTGCGGGGCTTCTCCCGAGCACCAACCACTGTGTGAGTCCGGGAAGGCGCCGTCTCTCCTCTGCTCAGGAGCTGCCTCGGTGCTTTAATTGCTGGTGCTTAGCTCTGAGCTGGGCACGAGGAAGGATCCTCGTGAGCTTGTTAACAGATGGTGATAGCCGGCACAGCGGTGCACGTCTCTAATCCCAGCACTCTGGGAGGCTGAGACAAGAGGATCACAAGTTCGAGCTCAGAGTGGGCAATTTAGCAACTTAGCAAGACCCTATCTCAAAATAAAAAATAAAAAAGAGCTGGGGATGTAGCTCAGTGTGAAGGGCCTGGGTTCAATCCCCAGTGGTGGAAAAAAATTGTAATAATACAAGACCTATCACCTGCTGACCACTTATTATGTGCCAGCCACTGTACTAAGCTGCCAACATGCACCATCTTGCAGGATCCTCAGACCGGAGAGACAAATCCTTCAGACTAAAGGAAGCAGTGTAGATAAACGGTATGGTAGCTGCGGCAGGCCTTTGGGTCCCACTGCTAGCTGTGGGCAGTGGGAGAAGTTGCTTTATCCCTCCCTATAAAGTAGGGCTGATAACAGCACCCACCTCCAAGAGCTGCTGGCAGAATGAAATGGATGAAACCACATGCAGAATTTACAGCCCTGCCTGTGCCCCCAGAAAGAGGTGTCCTGACCCCAGCCCAGGCCCCATGAATGCGCTCTTACTAGGGAAAACAGTCTTTACAGATGTAATGTTTGCAAGGCAAGCACTCTAACTGCTGAGCTAAATCCCCAGCCCTTTTACCAATGTAATGAAGGACCACAAAATGAGAGTATCCTGGATGAGAACAGGCCCTAAATCCAACACCGAGTGTCCTTATGCAAGAAGAGAAGGAAGAAACAAAGAGAAGAGGGAGGAATCAGGCACAGTGACACATGCCTCTAATCCCAGTACTCTGGGAGGCTGAGGCAGGATGGTCGCAAGTTCCCTCCCAGCCTGGGCACCTTACCCGAGTCTTGATGTTCTTGGCTCTGTACGCATACAGCAGTGTGGTCCTTGACTCCTCGAAGCTGCTGCTGGCCGGGCTGATGTGGGCGATCATCACCGTGCGGCTGTTCCCTCCCAGGGCATCCTACTTGGGTGGAAGCACTGAGCTGCCCAGGCTGCCAGCGCACCCCCGGCCACCGCCACGCTCACCTGGAACCAACCCTAAGAAGGACAGCTGATGCCAGGAAATGGGGGCTAGTGCTCCAGGAGGGGACCCTTGGGACGATGTGGGACCCATTCCAGGCCTTGCCCTTGAGTGCCCACCTTCAGCAGGCGTGTGAGCTTGCTGTCGCGGAAGTTGACGTACTGCGTGCGGCCGCTCTTCTCGCTGAGCGCGTTGATGCAGTTGCCCAGTGCCAGCAGCGAGCGGTTGATGTGTGCGCCCTCCTTCATCCTCTTGCCATGGTTCTGGGTCTGCGGAAGAGGCCGGCTGAGCGTGGGACCCGCGTCCCGTCCTACAGCCATCGCATCCCGGTCCCAGGGTGGACTGGCCCATCCGCCCTGGTTCCCCAGAGCCTAGATGCCTGCAGGTGCCTGGCCACAGCGGTGCTCAACTGTCCACAAGTGCCAACAAATGGGCGAAGTCGCAGACAGGAGCAGCCAGACAAAACCAAAACCAAAATTGCCCCTGGGGAAACAAGGGATGGGCCTTTATTTTCTTCCTTTTGCTTCTCTACGCAAATTTTCTGCACTTTATTATGTTTGAAACCAGAAAAGAATTACTAAAGCGTTCTTTCTAAGGGCAAGGGTTTTAGAGCCTGCTAGGCTCTTGGTTTGAGAATAGCTGAAACCACTTATTGCAGAACAATGTCCTGGTCTGTCTCAGCCTCCTTATTTCCTAATCGCGCTTTGTGGAGCTGTGGGAGAGTGTCACAGAGCAGCCTGTGAAAAGGTCAGCACAAGCCAGGCAGGGTGGCACCTGCCTGTAAACTGAGTATTCTAGGAAGCTGAGGCAGGAGGATCACAAGTTAGAGCCCATTGATTAATAAGGGCTGAGTATGTAGTTCAATGGGAAAGGCCCTGGTTCAGTCCCCCGTACCGTGCACAGAGAGGGACATAAGCATGCCTCCTGTGTCGCGTGTCTGTGTCAAGATAGGAGATTTCTTGGAGACCTTGTGCCCAGAACAATCTTTTTGTGAGAGATTTTCCGTGAGAGCCAAGCAGACCCCAAAACAGCACTAGGCCACTGAATGCACAGCTCAAAGCCTCAGGCCCAGAGAGGGGGGCTGGCCTGCCAAAAGCACACAGCAAGTGGAAGCACAGTGAGAGTGGGGACGCAGGAGCTGGACCCTTCATGATGGTCCTCACTGCGGCTAAGCCCTGCGGAGGCCAGGCTGGTCTCTACTTGCTTCCCAAGAACAGCAGGGCCCAGCTGGGACAGGCCGCAGCCTTAGCTCCTGCCCACAGCCTGGTGCAGCGCTCCACAGTGCTTGGCTCCTCTGACCACACCTGCATCTGTCTGCATACTAACCGCGGCTTCTGTACTATGCTCGATGCTGTGACATCTTGGGGCACCCCTCCCAGCCAGCCGGTCCCAGGATGGCAAGCGACTCGCCTGCAGGCCTACGTACCCAGAGCCGCTCCCCAGCTACCTCCTCAGGGGCCCACACAAGGGCCACATCCACCTTCCCTTGTCACCAGGGCCACATACAGGTATTAAGGGATCACCCTGAGGCCCCGGAGCCCACTACAGTGCTCAGTGCTGAGCCCGCCTTGCGGCTTCTGCTCACTGGTCCTTCCACAGGAACCAAAGAAGAGGCTCTTGCACAGTTTGCAACCCCCTCTCCCACCCAGCCCTGTGCCTCCTGGGTGACCCTGGGCAGCGTGCTGTGTCCCTCCTCCTACTGTCCAGACTGTGACAAGCTGTCTTTTCAATGGCAGTCATCTCCTGACCTGCTGGTCTTCCTGAATCTCACATTTTCTGCTAATACACTACATTTTCAAACAGTTGGACAGCCATGACCTGCTTGCTTCAGCAGCCTAGCACCAAGGTGGCCCAGCAGAGAGCAGGGAGGGACGCAACTTGGGGTCATCCATCCCAAAGACACAGAGCGGGCGGTGCAACCAGGGGAGGAACTGGCACAGTGGGCAAGGGCGTGGCTCAGGGCCAGGGCTCCGGTCCAGCCCCCCGTGTCTCTGAGCACGGCCAAGTCACATCATCCTGAGCCACATTCCC
>PVJO010016908.1:0-40534 GCA_004026905.1 Hystrix cristata
GTGTGTGTGTGTGTGTGTGTGTGTGTGTGTGTGTGTGGTGGAAGGAGTCATGAGCAGGAGGGAGAAGGAGCGGGAAAGGGTGGCTGGAGGGTCCACAGGCTGTCCCTTGCTGAACTATCATGTGAGGCACTGTCCTTGCCTGTCTGGGTAGCAGCAAGCTTGCCCAGAAGGTGGGCTTTTCCTAAAACAGAAGACTGGACTGGATTTCCCAGTTCATTTTGATTTGGGACCCATCAGCCAAGGTGGAGGTGATGTCATGGGGAAGTATGACTGAATAGGGGGGTGTACTGGGAAAAGGCTGCCGAGGAGGAGGAGGTGGGAAACCGCACTGACAGAGGTGTCCCAGGTACAGGAGAGTGCTGTGAGCTGCAGGGAGGTGTGTACACTATGAAATCAGGCGTCAAGGCCAACTGTTAGGATGTCTCTCCAGCTGTGTCTCTCCAGTGGTGTCTCCTGCTGGGGTGCAGTCTCACACATCCAGATGAGCATCAGGTGTCTCAGGCACACTTGTCCCAAGCAAACCTGTGATCTTCTCCCAAACCTGCTCCTGCTGTTGCCTTCAACACCCAAGCATCTTTGACTTATCCTTCAGATTCGTCAGGCCCCAAACCTTGGAGTCACCCTGGCTTATTCTCACCACACCTTGCATCCAGTCCATCCTCAAATACTGTGAGTTCAGTGTTTGCATGTCTCAGTAGACCCATGTCTAGGTTTGACCACTTTTTGTCACCCCCACAGGCACTGCCCTCATCCCCAGGTTACTGTATCACCCTTCCCACCCATCTCTCTACTTCAACACTCACCTTTGGTGCTGTGTCGCAACATGGCAGAGGGATGGTTGTTGCAAAAAATAGAAGTCCCAGCATGTACCTGTATCTATCTTCTGTTCAAATCCCTGCAGTGGTTGTCAGTCTCATCCTGAGGAAAACCTTTAGCAGTAGAACTACCAAGCAGGAGCTGGTGCCCCAATGACAGTGTGTGTGTGTGTGTGTGGGGGGGGTGAGCCTGACTATTTATGTCCTGGCTGCTGAGGGATTTGTTTCAAATCTAGTATTTGCCACTCTCCACCTTTCATGCCTTTGCTAAAACAATTTAAACACTTACAAGTACAGGTCACTCCAACAAAAGGAAATTCATTAGCCCAGAATACACTTATTTCAATAGGAAGTATCAGAGGAGACAAGTCCCAGCTGGAGGTATTTTGCAAGGATGATCAGGAAAATACCTGTCTGCACACTCAAGAAAGGCCATCAGTCCCGCAGCCTCTGAGTGCTAGTTACATGGGGCAGGCACTTCTCCTACAGGCTGGTGCCCAAGGGAAGGTGTCCCAGGGGTCCATAACTTGGGTGCCTTCAGTAGATCCTTTGGTCAATTCTGCAGGTCTGTAAACTGCTACTCGAAAGGACTCAATCAGTGTTCATTGGTGACGCCAGGTATGCAGCATTACTGTTCCTCTAACTGCTAATCATCATCATGGTAGCAGTGGGGACAGCTAATGGTGGACTCCAGTTAGCAAAGGGCTTGGCAGCTGCCATCAGCAGTAATCATTAGCTTTCGCAAGAGGTAAGAGGGAAGAAGTTAGTGCACCCAACAAGAAAGACCCTCCATGGAACAGCTTATTTCTACTTTTCTCTTTTTTTCTTTTATTGCTGTAAGTGGCCACTTTCTTGGTGATTGAGGAAGCATGTCTGTGCCATCATATTTCCTTTCTACAGCAGATCCCCAGCATGTGCCCACAAGGCAGGACTTTGTGTGTGTGTGTGTGTTGGGGGCTGTGGCGATGGGAAGTCTTTGAAACGGGCCTTGGAGAGCTCCAGAGGGAGGGAGGTAGTGTGAGGCCCTCGAGGGATGTGGTGAGAGTTTAGAATGAATTACTTTGCTGGCTTTTGTCTGAAAACTCTTTGTGGAAGAAGAAAGACAGGCCCATAATGCAACTGTCGATCTCAGTTCTGCAGACAATGCAGGGAGTCTAGGATATAATGAGCTGAAAATTGTATCATGTGTGTAGCTAGAATCAGCATTCTTCTCTCAACGGGAACTGCCCTTGTT
Organism: Hystrix cristata; assembly: GCA_004026905.1. Taxonomy (NCBI): domain Eukaryota; kingdom Metazoa; phylum Chordata; class Mammalia; order Rodentia; family Hystricidae; genus Hystrix; species Hystrix cristata. Next base: position 2,050 of record PVJO010016908.1, read on the forward strand.
TGCTAACCACTTTGTTAATTCCCTTGGAGCTGAAGGTGAAGCATTGACTGGAGCTCAAGCAAATGAACAAAACATGCTATCAGGGCTGGCTCCTGGCTACCTCTCTGATCTATCGTTTTCTCTGCTTCTTCTTCTGCCACAGACTGTGCATGGGCACACCACAGGGCCTTTGCATCTGCTGCTTGCCCTCCTCTTCTATAAGAAGCCTCCTGTATAAGCAGTCTGCAGGGTTACTTCTTTATTTGCTTCAAGTCTTGGCTTCCAGGGAGCCTGCTCTGGAGATCTTCCAACCGCCACAAGAATGCAACACAGCTCTGATGACAGGAGATGTCTGTGGAGTACAACAAATCTTCAGGAATTGTTGATTTAATGAACTCAGGAAAGTTTAAGCTGCTTTGCAAGAAAAAATCAGAAGATTTAAATTTTGCTTTTGAAAAGCAGGAGAAAGAAGAATGAGAAGGAGCAGAGAAAGAATTGAAACAAATAAGATGCTGGAGTCATGCTGAAGACAACAGAGGTGTGCGTAGAGGGGTTGAAAGATATTCTAGGGAGGAAGATGCAGAACACTGATTTGGGGGATTTCCTTGCTTCTGTGTCAACCTGTCCTCTGCGTCCTCTCTCTCAAATTGCAGTAAAGCTGAAGGTGTGCACAAGGGCCTTGTGCAGGTGGGATTTGTGTGTGTGTACAAGAGTGCAAGAATGCATATTTGTGAGTGTGAGATATGTGGCATGTATGTATCTAAGTGTGTGTATGAGCATGTGAAAATATGAGTGTGTGAGTGTATGTGTGCAAATGCACATAAGCATATGAGTGTCCGTGAGTGTATGGGTACAGGGTGTGAGTGTGAATGAGCATGAGAGAGATTGTAAGTGTGTGAGAGGGAGCATGTAGGAGCATTGTATAAGTGTGCAAGAGTATGTGTGTGAGGTGTAGGTGTGCATGAGTGTGAGGCAATGCTTGTATACCTGAGAATGTTGAGAGAAATGAGCTTCTTGTGGAGCAGAATTGGGTGTGAGGCGTGGCAGCCGGAGCAGGGCCACTGTGAGCGGCCTGAGGGCCACCTGGCTTCTGCCCCCTCCCCTTTGGGCCCCCCGGGCCAGGGAGGATGGCGGTGGCCTCCCGGGAACAGAGCAGTGTCATTCAGTGAGCAAAGGAAAAGAGGACCGGCATTCCGAGCACAGGTACTGTGTTGGAGCGAGGAATCAGGTTCTCTGCGTTCCAGCTCTTTATAAGTTTGATGGAATTGAGGCTTTAGCTCACATACGATCTTTAAGTTCTTTTCAGCTTTAATGCTCTATGTTTTGCTAAACTTATGCAGTTTACTTTACTACTTCTTACCAGCCCCAGTTTCCTGGAAAATTGGATAATCTCTCTCTCTCTCTCTCTCTCTCTCTCTTTTTCTCTCAGCTGTTAAGAACATCAGTTGAGACCACATTTGGAAATGGACTTTGCAAACTGTAAAGCACTCTGAAAATGTTAGTTCTCCTTGTCACAATAATGTCATAGTAGGGATCAGTACGTTATGAAAAGACTATGGGGGAAATGATTATTTCTGAGCAGACAAACCACATTTGAGTCATGTTCTGTGTTTTGTGAAAAGTAAAGGAGACTTCACGGTGCCGACTTCTGGTTCTTGGATGCTTGCCCGAAGAACGGCAATATGATCATCCTGCAGCAGGTGGGGCAGGAGTAGCTGGAAGTGTGTGGCTGATATGCAGTTAATAATTCAAATAGGCACACCATGCTATTCTTCAGGGCACCTTGCCCCTGGTAACTCATCAATAAAATATGGGGTTCAGTCATTTGGGGCCCACAGCTAATCTGACAGCAGTGTTCTCACTTGGAAATGCCGGTTGGCACAGGCATCAGAGTGCCAGAAAAGTCTGTGGTCTGGAATAAAAATGTCAGGGAAGGAGATGAGCTTCAACCTCCTTTTCTTCCTGCCTCTGGAAGAACAGGGGATGGCCCTGAAATCTGGGTCACTGTGGCCCAGGAGATTCTCTCTGTCCACCCACAGTGTCGAATGTGCTGGCCCCTCTGCAAGATGCCCACTCCACTGCAGGAGCGACCTGGACTTCAGACTCAGGGTTGTGGGGCTAAGAGTCAGGGGAAAACATTTGCTAGGCGAGTCAGCTCTTTGCTTTTGCTTATCATTTTTTATTATTAATGAATACTCATTAAAGAAAAATTTGCATATATAGACAAATTAAAACATTAAAAGCCAAAGAAAAGCTGCCAAAGCGTATCATTTCATTAAGAGTGCTGTGGGGGCTGGGGATTTAGCTCAGTGATTAGAGTGCTTGCCTTGCAAGCACAAGGGCCTGAGTTCGATCCCCGGCACCACAAAAAAAAAAAAAAAAAAAGAGTGCTGTGTGCTTCATGACAGATGGTCCAGCTGCAGCGTGCATTACATGCACATGACTTGCTATTTCCACAGCCACCTTACTCGGTGCTGTGGGCCCCCAAGTTCATGCTCATGTCTGTGGGTCCCATATCCAATGAGCTCTCAAAGCCGAAGTCTGTTTTAGAGATAATTTGGAGTCCAAACGTGACCCAAACAGAGACGAGTCTGTTTAGAGACTTTAGTTATTCTATTTAGTGTGAATATTTGTATTTTACTACAACATTATTAATGAGTTTAATTACTGAGCCTCAGACCCGTGGGGTGTTTCCTACTGTACATGGCATTTACCAAATTTCTCATATCTGAACCTGCAGAATTCCTCATCAGACCAGCTTCCTTGATGATCCCCACATGCAATGTGAAGAACTGAGATGCGCAGAGTTCGTGCCACTTGCCAACCTCAGACCGGAAAGTGGTAGAGACGGGATGCAAACCAAGAATCTGCCTCTTTACGCTCAGCCCAGTACGTCTCCACCTTTTCCACACCACATCACACCCGGGAAGTACAATAGCTGTTTCACTGCACAAGTGCAGAGAAGGAAGCAGCTGCTCCCCTTTCCCACGGTTGCTGCCTGCTGGAGGAAGTCTGCTCACCTGTCCAGCGGGAAGGTGGTGCTTAGGGCAGGAGACTTGGCTTCTGAATCCCAGTGCCACTTCTTCCTGGTTGTGAGACCTTGATTGAGCTGCTCAAGCTCTTTGTGCCTCAGTTTCCTCATTTGCACAATGGAGATGACAACATGTTTACTTGTGACGGACAGCAGCTATACTCACATGGTTCCTACAGAAGGGAGCGATGGAGCTGGTGTGGGCATCCTGAGCTCATGGTGACCCTTGGAATGGGATTGAGATTGTGAGGAAGCAGCTCCTCCAACCCGGCCCTTGGACACATGCCGCAGGCGCCATTGTCTGCTGTCTGGCGGTGCTGTGCTTATCCAATGGGACAGCGCATTCTGTGCAAGGCTGATAAACAGCAGGGGGCACCTGCCCCTTGTATTATCCCCCAACAGTTTAAATCAAGAATGCAGAGCTGTTGAGAAAGCTATTCTGTTAGGCCCGAATGTAGTGAGACTAAACCAGCCCGTGCTCTGTGTTTCTCTCCCTGGTTTACCACTTCGGGCTCTGCTCCTTCTGCACTTTACCCTTAACATTTCTGAGGTCAGACCCCGAACCTCACAGGCAGAATTCAGAGAGAAAGGGTGAGACTGACACTCCTGGCTGCAGCACTCTGCCAGGCTGGTTTCTGAGTTGTACCAGCTTCCTAGAAACCATGTGACATTTCAAGATTTTTAATAAATGAGCAGAATGGACCAAATGAGTAGACAAGCAGGATGATCCTTCTAATTTCAGGAAGCTTCTCTGCTTTCACAAACTCCCTCCAGACCATCCAAGGCCCAAGATGAAGCGTGTTGTTTAGCTTTTCAAGTACAGGCTGGTTTGCTTGTTCTGCTTGTGTCCTTTCCCCCAGTACGAAAGACCTGCAGTCCCGAGGGTCGTGCTGATGATTGGGCTGAACTGGAGCCCAGAGACTCAGCTCCTTGGGGCTGAATGAACTGGGACAAAATAGATGCCCATTTGAGAATTGTGGAGATTCTCAGCATGGTCTTTCCCCTTTGCTGCTCTGTTTGACGGATCCCGAGTGAAACTCTCCCTCCCAGAACCGGGACGGCTCCACCTCTGCGGCTGGTGCTTCTCAAGGTTCAATATGTTAGTCAGCTTTTTCGTTGCTGTGACCAAATACCTGAGAAAATCAACTTAGAGGAGGAAAGGTTTATTTTGGTTCAGGGTTTCAGAGGTTTCAGTGCATTGTCAGCTGCCTCTGTTGCTTCCAGGCCTGTGGCGACGCAGAAACATCATGGAGGAGCAGGGATTGGTGAGGAAAGCTACTCACCTCATGGAAGCCAGGAAACAAACAGAAAGGAAAAGCCAGAGAGGACGAGACATAGTCTCCAAAGTCACACCCCCAATACCCACTTCCTTCCACTAGACCCTGCCTCCTACCACCCCACCGAGCCAAGAACTCAGCAATGGCTTAATCCATCAACAAGATAGTGCACTCATAATCTGCTCTCTTCTCAAGATCCCATCAGCTGGCCTTTGCAAGACATTTTGATGACTCCTGCCTGACTTCCTGCCCAATATCTTTCCTGGGACCACATTTCACTTCTAGACTAGGAATTTTCTCCTGAGTCTCAGCTCAGGGTTTAAGGAGAAAGTCTGTCCCCGGGCTGGACTCAGTTCACTATGGCTTGTTTTGTTACAAGAATCTCTGTCGATAGCGTCCCTGGACTTTCCACAGGCCCTGTGCTCTGGAGTATGCCAAGGGTGATGACTGACATCGCGTGTGGCCTGACTGCCTCTACCGAAGCCAGCCTCTTTGCTAGCAATTCTTTACTGAGCTTCCCAACCCCCTGCCTCTGCTGCTGACCTCTGTCCTGTGGTTCCGAGTCTCAGAATGCATTGATCTTATTTGAATGTCCTCAGTAGGTTGGACTATATGGCCCACGGGGTCTCCCTAACCTGACATTCTGGGAGTCTGTGAAAGTTATTCCAGCCTCTGTTTTTGGTAGAGGACTTTGCAGTTCACAGGGGCTTCTGAATGACATACTTTTCACATCCCATTGGGCCTCATACATTTCTTTAGTGTACATGTGGTTTCCAAGGGCAAAAGGCCTTCCAAACATGGCTCCAAGTGCAATGTCCACCCAGATCTCAATTCCGTCTCTGTGCTTTGCACTCTTCAGAGAAGATACGTCTACTTCTTCCACGGAGGTCTCACTTGCTGTACCACATTTCTAGCGAGGACTGATTACTTTGAGCTAAATTTCTTTTAAATTGGCTGCAGTTCAGATTCAAGAAGCTAGAGACTGTCTGGGACTCTATACTTCTTCCATTACTTAAACCTTGTACCTCCAAACACGGCCCTTCGCAGAGTAGCTTAGTGTTTACAAACGTGGGCTTCAGCACTTGGCAAGTGTAAGGGCTTGTGGCAGAGGCAATACTTGGCTCATTTGCCTTTTAGTAAGGAAACACGGGAAGAGCCTACCCTCAGTTTCTCTTGCAGTGAGGTGGGACAGGACAATAGTGCAAGCATCTCGCAGTCCTGGTGTCCAAGACCTGGAGAGAGACTCTTTCCTTTCTTTTCAGCTGATTGGATATAGAAGACCAAGTAGAGAACAACAGCGCCTCAGTGGAAAGCGCTGGAGTCTAAAACCACTGCACAGAAGGCCCCTTTGCCGAACGCCAAAAGGATGTGAACAGTAAATGAATATTTACTGTGTTTTAGCCACTAAGCTTGCTCCATTCGTTATGGCAGTCAGCTTTTATTTACCAATACGGGTCTGAAGCCAGTTCTACAACCAGCTGTGTGATCTCAAGCATGTGCTTTAAGTTTTTGAGCTCTCTCATCTGTCTGAAACTTAACCTGCAGTGCTGGGCAGAAGAATGTAGAATGCGGTCTTCCCAGGAACGATGGCTTTCCTGTGATAGCTTACCTACCCTTGACTTCCGGTTGCTCTTCTGACATGCCAGGATCGACCCCACTCCAGGGCATTGGTACTTGCTACTTCTTTAGTTCAGATTATTTTTTCCAGGTCCTATGGCTTTCCTCTTTCAAATTATTCAGGGCTAATCTTCAACATCATGTACCCAAAGAAAGTTTCCCCTGTGACTCAGGCTAACTCCCTGCCCTCCACTTCCTTGTCCCAGCAGCGCCATTTAATTTTCTTTTTCTTGCATCTATCTCTGTCTGAGAGTAGATTATTTATATATTGGTTTATAAGAGTATTATCCACAACCAGCATATTAGCTCTATAAGGAAAGCACCTTTGCCCGGATTGCTCTGGAGTGCAGGACGGCGGGGCACATACAAGTACTCGGCAAATACTGGTTGAAGGGATGCTTAGGAATTGGGGAGGTTGTGTGAGGTCATTACGTGAAGAACTCAGCACTTGGCTGAACGTGTTACAAATGCTCCAAAACTTGCAGTTGTTATACAGTGTCTGATGGTGTTGAGTCTGTTTACGTGGCCCTTTTACCCACTCAGTTGCGAACCTCTCAAATCAGAAACTAGTTTTCATTTTTCTTTGACCGCCAGTGAATCTTGCATATAGGAGGTGAGCAATAAATGTTTGTGATCAAAGAGGACCTCCCATCCTGTCCTTGATCGGGTGCATACAAAGACCAATGAAACCATCCTTGTTGTAAAAAAAATTAAACCTTTTTATTAGTATATTTATTTTATATATAAAAGAAATACAAAAAAAGAAACACAAAGAAAATGCTTTTATGGCAAGTCGGATTTGTCGGCGCCTTCGGCTTGGGTTCCTGGCTCCGGCCCGCTGGGTGTCAGCAAAGTCCGCCGGTTGTAATGGCCCTTGATGATTCCTGTGTTGTTGTTTTCATTGAGAAGCTGTTTCTGCCTTTGCCTGTTGAGGGACTGGACGAGGCCCAGGACGACAGCAGCCAAGGAGTACTGACCAGGCAGTCTTCTTGGGGGCATAATGAATGGGTTGGGTTGGACCCTTCCCAGCAGAAAGTACGTTTTGATTTTTCCTTCCTGCTCGCTGATGCCCTTCACGTAGATCTCCCCACGATAGTCAAAGGCGAAGCCCTGGTCCTTCAGGATAAGATAGGTCTCTTCAGGGACTTGGATCCGGCCACTCACCCCGGTGCTGTCCATTCGGCTTGCCAGGTTCACAGTTTTGCCCCAAATGTCATACTGCGGTTTCTTAGCGCCAATCACACCAGCTACCACAGAGCCATGGCTGATGCCTGTGAGTGAACCAAAGGAGCAAGAGTAAGAAGGACAGGAGGGCAGCAAGGCATCTGCACTCTCCCTGGGAGGGTGCTCATCATGTATGTGATCTGCATAGGTGGGTTGTGGGGCCCTGGTCCTGCTTCAGCCGTGTATTTGTGTACGAACTGGGTCAGTTACTTAACCTATCTGGACCTTGATAATGTAAGTAAAACCACTGGCAGAGTGTTTGCCAACCAGCAAGTGTTCGATGGGTAGTACAGAAGCACTGTTTTCACAGGCCCACTGTCTGGTCTGGCCTGTGAGCTGATCGAAGCCCTCCACAGGAGGGCTCTCGGTCCTCTTCTTCTATCCACCCAGCATTCTGAGAGCTGGACAGATCTTTTCTGTGTCTGCTTTCTTTCATGTCCTCAGCAATGTCCCCCAGTCCATGGTCATGGCTTCCTAAATGGCCTCCCTGTCCAGTGCCTTGTCCTCACACAGCCCATCCTATGGCTAGAACATTTACAAAAGAGGACACCGGCTGGAAGAGTAATTCAAAAGTTCCTGAGATAAGCTGACCAGCTGTCGGGCCACCAAGTACAAGGCTGAGATGTTTGGTTCAGACTGAGATGTTTGGTTCAGACTGAGATGTTTGGTTCAGACTGAGATGTTTGGTTCAGGTTGATGTGCAAGAATCCAACAGCCTCTAGGATGAGCTGACCATGACCACCCTGTGGCCCATGTCTGCTGACAAGAAGGATCATCTTTTGGAACCACATTTCTGGCCAGTGGAAATTACTGGACTCTCACCAACCCCCCAAAACAGTAAAAACTTGCTGCTTGATTTGTTCTGGGAGCAGCAGCGTGGGCACCGTCTTGCCCAAATTGCTGATCCCTTCAGCTGAGGTCCTAGGTCAGCTGCCACGACTCCCCCAGGAAAAGCTTTGCCTGTCAAGGAGTGTGTGTACATGCAGTGTCTGGCCCAGTCTCATTTCTACCACTTTTGGGTCGAAGGACCCCATCGTCCGGTATCACTTTGACCTGTAGGCTGATTTTCCTCAGATTCAGAGCTTCTCCAGTCTGGTTGCTGCCTAACTTGCCAGCCTCATTATCCCCACGCTTTCCTCTACCCCTGCACTGTGTACCACACTTCCTTCAGTGGCCAGCCGCTTGCACCTTGCCTTTCTTTCTGCTTAGATGCTTAGTTTCTCCCAATTCAATCGTCTATTTGGTAAGTGCTTTTATTAATATTTTATTTTTTGAGGTGCTAGGGATTGAACCTCTTAGTTTCTCCCAGTCCTATAGTTTATTTGGTAAGTGCTTTTATTAATACTTTTTGTGGAACTGTGGATTGAACCCATGGCCTTTGCACTGAGCTACATACCTAGCTATTCTTTTTATTTTATTTTGAGACAGAGTCTTACAAAGTTGCCCAAGCTAGCTCTGACTTGTGATCCTCCTGCTTCAGCCTCTTAGAATGCTTGTATTACAGGCATGTGCTACCATGCTTGCCTGGTAAGTGTCTTTAAAGATGGTTTCAATGCCTCCTTCTTTAGGATACCTAGATTTCTTTTCTAGAAATGATAGCACTTCACTAAATGTGTTAATGGGGACGTATGTCTCCTATAATAGACTTAGAATTTTGTCATTTCACTAGGCACCTGCTGTGTGGGGATATGATGAGAAAAAAAAAAGAGATACAGTCTTGGCTCTCAAGGAATTAATCTTCTTCTGGAAAGAGAGAGCATAATAAGAAAACAGATAATATAATATCAACAAGTAATAGAAAGCAACATCCATCAGGGTAGAGGGATACAGAAAGGTGGGAGGGTGTGTGATTTGGAGTAGGGTAGTTAGGAAAGATTTTTCGAGGAGAGATTTGAGTATTATGGTAGAGAATCATGCAGCTATCTGGATAAAATCATTCCAGGCAGAGGCAAGACACACACACACACACACACACACACACACACACACACTCACACACAGAGAGAATCACAGTGAAATCTAGCTCTTTAAATATGCAGAGCCACAATTACATCTGATGCTCAGGTAGCTTCTGTGAATTAGGTAGGCAGAGGAGGTGATAATGGGGCATTCAGCTTACAAATGAGGAAATGAGGAAACAGAGACTCAGAGGGTTCGAAGTTCTCACCCAAGTCATAGAGCTGATGGTAGCAGATGGGAAACACAAATTGAGGTGTTTAAAGCAATTGGGAAGTTAATTTTCTATCCCCTGATATCAGTGACTATGGTATCAGTAGTCAATGGGCCAGCAATCAAAGATTGACCGTGGTCCCAGAAACACCTTTAGAATTTACCTAGAATATCTCTCCATTCAGGGTTAAAGTTCTCTTTCCATTCCTGGTTTAGCTGTGTAGCTAATGAGTTCAGAAAGGGCATTCAGGGCTGATGGAAGATGTAGGAATAAACTCTGAACATTCCATTCACAGATCAAGACCATAAAATACAACCTTGATTCCAAAGAACAGAGGCACATGGCACTCTTCAGATCTGATGAGTCCAGTATCAGTATTTCTTGCAAGCTGCTCAGGGAGGAAGTCCATAATGTGGGGACAGTGTTTTCAAGTTGTTCTAAACTGCACCACGGCAGGCAGAATGTCATCCATCTCAAGCGCGAAGCCCGGGAGCTACCTCTGGCACGACTCTCTGACTGAGATGTGAGGCTAGTTCCTCCCTTTCCTGTACCTGAGTTTACTCATCCACAGAATGTGAATGTGGAGCAGAGCAGGGACTTTCAGACTGGGCTTTTGGAGGCTCCTGGAGGCTCAGCAGAGATGCAGAAGAAATTGGCAAATTATGCAAATCATAAAGGATTACTGCGCGATTGCAACGGCTACTGTCGTGTTGCTGCTTTCTTCAGGGGCATCCCTAAGCCCGAAGGAGAGTGAGCTGTGCGGCTACTTAATGTGGTGTCAATTTCTCTGCCTGTGAGTGGCTCAGGATGGTGTCCGACATTCTCAAGAGCAGGATCCTGCTTTTGCCTGAGGGGTGGTCCGAAAGAATTTGAGAACCACATTGACCATCAGTACTAAACAATATGGAAGTTAAAGTTAAATGATACTTAGGTCATCAGAGTTACGGCTTTTATCTAAAATGCCTCCCAAAACTCTCATGTGTTTAGAGGTGAGACTTTTAGAAGTTGATTGGGTCATGAGGGACCTAACTTTATCAGTGGATTACTCCATCGAACAGATTCATAATTTGGGAAGCAATGGAAATGTAGGAGGTGGGCATACTTGGAAGAAGTAGGTAATAGAGATAGGATCTTTGGGATTGTAGCTAGTCCCAGCTCCTTCTTCGCTGGCACCCTTCTCTGCTCTGGTGTTTGGCTCCCATGCAGCGAGCATCTTTCCTCTGCCATGCTCCTCTGCCATGATGTTTCTGCCTTGGACCTAGCTGATCACAGACTGAAATCTCTGAAACCATGACCCCAGATAAACCTTTCCTTCTTTAAGATGTTTGTGTCAAGTATTTTGTCACCGCCATTTGTCACAGCCATGAAAGCTACCTCTCTAATCACGACCTTGCACGGGTGGGTGGGATACCAGACTGCCAAACTGGAAGAGATGGTCATCACAGCTAATGTTTGTCAAAGACTGGCCACTTTGTATTTCTGCACACAGGTCAGCATCCTGCCCTTGCTTCCCGCATCTTGAGTGGGAGGAAGCTCACAGAAAGGTCTCATCTGACCTGTGCTGGCCTTGTCAGGTCAGAGGAAGCCTCTTGCATTTTGCAGCAAAAAGCTTCCTGGGACTGATGTCCGTAGCACAGGAGGGGCTGAAGGACTCTGTAGGGCCCTCACATCCAGCTGCTACTCACCGATCCGGAGTTCAAAATTGTTGAATGAATGCTTATTGATCTCCTGTATGCTCTCAACCAGGGCAAGAGAGAAGTCCGCCAGGGCACACAAATGCCCCCACTTGTCTTCACATTGCTGCGTTAAACACGAGAGAAGGATTTATGCGATGTGATGAACAACAGCACATCCACAGCGGGGTGTCCTGTCCTCACCCCGCCTGCACATCCCGGAGAGGGAAACTGTCACGTGCCTCAGCCCCCGCATACTCCAACTGCCAGTGTGCTAGGAGCATGGATCACAGGAGGGTCACCTAAGAGAGGGCAGTATGTGTGGGTCAGAGTGTTCCTTCCTTCAATCTGCACTTGTCTGCCAAGGTGACGTGGGAATTGCTGTGCGTGCTCACTGGTGTGTGCATGTGTGCGATTGTGTGTGTATGTGTGCGTGCATGCTATTATGTTTGTATGTGTAGCTTTCCCACTTCTAGGAACCATGTCTGTTTCCTTTGAAGTGCTCACAGTTTCTGGCGAAGGAACGTTTCACATTCCTTCATGAAACTCCCGGGAAAAGTACAGAGCAAGCCTGTGTGTCCTGCTGAACCTCAGTTTCCAAATCTGTAAGGTGGACATAAGCACAATTGCTCTAACCACCTCTCAGAGATTAAATGACCAGACATATGTAAGAGAACTTTGTGCACCTACAGAGCAGAGGTTGGTACGCAGGTTCAGTGAGAATCAGACAGCAAACATTTTAGGTTTTGCAGACCACACGGCCTTTGTTGTAACTACTCAGTGCTGTCATTTTGACCTTAAAGGGAAAAAAGATGAAATACAAATGAATAGGCATGGCTGTGATCCAATAAAATTTTATTTATATAGTTTGGGTATTTGTTTTCTGACCCCTGCTACTATGTCCCGGCATGGGTTTCTTTCCAGGGAGTCACTCTTCGGAGATTTTTAGGTTTTTAGTTGGAATGAAAGCACATGAAGGTGGAAAGGAACTTAGTGGGGATTCCATTTCTCCCAGTAACTTGGACTCACGTTCACCGAACACTTGTTGAGGATTTAGTAGATATGAGGCTTTGTATGAGGGGCATGACATTATCTCAGATAACTAATCTATTAAACCTGGGAAGTGCACATTGGGGCCCCTACATATCATTAGTGTCTGGCACTCAGTCGACACTTCAAAAAGCAGGGGCTGTTGTGGTTATTATTACACAATGACTTTTGAAAGAGAAAACAGGCTAGTAGTAGGGGCTTCGCAATACCCATGACTAAATCATAATTTGCTCCCTCTGGTATTTGTTCAGGTGAATAGTGAGGTTCAGAACAAAGCCTAAAAGTTTCTTGACGAAGCAGCATGATTTCATCCCGCAGACCAGCCCTTGGGGAGCAGCCACACCTCACGTAAGGATTATAACCTGCATCAGCAGACTAGCTCCCAACTTCTCCTGCTGAAGCAAGCTTTGCTGTCTTCAGAGACATGGCCGTTGCAAGGCCTCTGCCCACGTGTGACTTACTTCATCCAGTCCTTTACCTGCTTTTCCGGTGACAGGCCTGACACTGCCATGTAGGTACTGCCAATGGTCTTAATCTTTTCAATGTCTTGAAATCGGTCTTCACCCAGCAGCTGTAACAGATCCGGGCAACGGGGTTAGTCCCACTGTTTACCTTTCCCGAAGGTCAGGGCTCCTGAACACGGCCCCTGACTCACAGTGAGGAGAGATCTAACTCGATGGTGCAGTATCCTCAAGGTGCTGTTTTCCCTTGAGATGGTCATGCATTCAGCAAGCCAACAGGTATTATTTATTGAGCCCTTGCTAAGGGGCAGGAGCCCAGATGAATGTGACCAGGGATTCTTGAAGGAGAAGAGGTGCTTCCGTGAATCACTGAACTACACGAGGCTATTTGATTAGCCTAAAGAACTAAAAACATGCTCAATTTTGAGAAGCCCTTCTTTAATTAAAGGAGGAGAATGGGCTGCCTGGGATATAATTACCTTATTCATTCGATGCTTCATTCAGTAGCGGTTAATGAATTTCTATTGTATTCCAGGCACTGGAGTAAGCGCTAGGGATGCAAGGTTGACAAGATAGTCTTTGCCTTCAATGAGCTCGTTGTGTCTCAGGTTGACTTTGCCACATGTCACGGGCAGTGACATGCTACTGTGAAAGCTAGAGCTAATGTACGTTTGAGCTTTCCTCCCAACCTGAAGCTTTAACCATACAATTCTGCAGTGTGTTCTACGTAAACATTGACTAAGCCGCAGCACGTGATGCTCACTTGCAGATGTGATTACTGTGGTGGCCCTTGGGAGGTTTCACACATTCCTTCCTCTGGGCTCTGGGTTTACTCTGCCCTCTCTCTGGCACTACCCTCCAATATTCCTCTGGCTTGATTTGGTTTACTTCCTCATCCTTTCCAGGACTTGTGAGATGTGATCAAAACACATGATTAATATTTGAATTAAAATTATTCTGGAAAAGACACGTTGTCATTAATCACCCCTAAAAACTCCCCCTTGTTTGAACATGCTTATCCCATTGTTCCTGCCACTTTCCGAAGCAGTTCTGGAGTCCTCTTTCATGACTGTCTTTAGTTATATTGTCATCCCTGCCTGGATGTCCTGAATCAATTCAAAATGTTTGCTTTTCAGGGTCATTTTGACTTTGAGGAAAAGCCAGGAGTTACATGGTGCCAGATCTGCTGAATAAGGTGGGTGATGACACATCATAATGTTTTTATTTGGCAGACACTGCTGTAAACATTTTGAATCAATTCAGGACATCGAGAGAGCCATGAAAAATATTTGCAAAAGAGAATGTTCAGAACCACTTCAGAAATTGAAGAGAGCAAAGGAATAAGTGTGTTTGAAAAAAGAGGGAGTACTTTGAGGGGATTAAAGGCAACGTGTCTCCTAATGTAACCCATTTTTAAAATTTTAATTTAAGTGTTCACTGAATTTTGACCACATCAGTACACCCACACCACTTCTTTAGTTAGCCTTTTTGCCGCTCCTTTCTGAAACTGCAGAATGAGTTCCAGTGTGCAATCATCCTGGCTTATCTGAGACAAAGAGGTTTCTCGATATGTAAGACTTTCAGAGCTGACACCAGGAAAGTCCTGAGCAAAACAATGAATGGGTCCTGCTGACCACAACCTTTCTCCAAGACTTCCTTCCCCTATTGCCTACACATATAATTTGCAGGACACAGAGCAAGATGAAAATGGGGAATTCTGTGTGTGTGTGTGTGTGTGTGTGTGTGTGTGTGTGTGTGTGTGTAGCTTGAGTCACAGCCGAAGCAGTTATTGTTCATTATTTGTGTTTCTTGAGCTAATGTGGATCTCCTTGTCTGCCCTCACTGAGATTCTCCAGTTCGTGTCCAGGGTATACAGTCTTCTGCCTTTCGTGTCCGACACCTGCCCTTAGACACCGCGAAAGAGCTTTGGTCTTTTTTAGCCCTTCTGCTGTTCATATTTTAGCTCAAAGACCTTGGATGCCTTCTGCTGCCTGTCTCTCTCCCGCTGCCTCCAGGTAGCTACATTTTCTCAGCTTCTTCCTAGCTGCAGGCTGATATGACATAGTTGTGGGGGGAGCATGCACCAGGCTCTTATTTTCTTCCTCTCCTCTTTAGAACTACTTGGTCTAGCACCCATTTCAGACCTCAGCAAAGTTGCCTCCTCCTCAGAAATAAGTTTGACTTCATTATTTTGTTCAGTATCCATGCAGCAAATTTACTAACTGTCAACATAAATGCATCTGGGAGCATAATGTGGTCCCTAATTGTTCCCTTTTCACTAGCAGAAATGGAGAATTGGGATGTGAGGAGATGCTTTTCGAGCTTTTTGTGGAGGAAGGGGCTGTGGGGTGAGAAGCCCTGGCACTGGACTACCACAGAGTCGTGGAGAGTGTACTCTGTGCTTTCCTCTGCCAAGAATGAATGCCATAAGATCTCAAGTTCCCGCGTAATTCCATTAGCTGGAAGAGTAGCATCATTGACTGAACTCAGCCAGGAAACATCTAGAGGGCCTGTACTGAGCTGGAGAAGGAAGACATATCTGGTGACCCCAGGCCCACCCAGGGAAGACTGGGGTGCTTGGGGATGGCAAGTCAGGGGATGCTTTCGTCCTTCCTATTGGCTACATTTCCCCCTCTTTGCTCTTCCTTTGACCCTTCTCTTCTACCTTTTCCTCTTTCCTCCTTTCTTCTTCCTCCTGCTCATCTCTCCCTCCCCTCTCTCTCTTCCCTTTGGCCTTTCTCTTTTCCTTTCTTCTCTTCATATTCATCCTCTTCCTGCTGGTCTAACCCTCATGTTCTAAAAAAGACCACCTCCAGGACCAATGCCCAGTCTTCAACTTCCTTCTGCCACTGGGGGCTCTGTCCTCCTCTGCTTTTGGAAGCCTTCTGGATGTACACAATTTTGTGCACTGAGATACAAATTTAGATCAAATTTCCTTTGTTTATTAAAGTTTAAAAATATGCCAGTGAGCACTTTTGGGAAATGGGTTGCAACAGAATTTAAAATAAAACAAAACCTGTTATCTCAACCGTTAGTCAGATAGTTTTAATAGAGTCATTTTTATTTTTTATTTGTAAGTATGCTTTGGATTTCAGTAGCTGGTCTTCATCTTATTATTTGCCAACCGGTTTGGTGCTAGGCTCAGTGTTAGGCCCTGGGGACGTAACAGGATATGAAAAAGTAAGAGTAGGGTTTCTATCTTCATGAGCTTGTGGTCTAGAATGGAGGACGGAAGTTAAAGACAGATACTGTGATTTAGCTCGATTTAATCATTCTATGATATATACATTGCTCAAAACATCAGTTAGCTCAGGTGACAACTGTGGTTGTGTTAATTAAACCACATAACGCATGTCTGTGTTTATAATGCAGCCTGCAATTCTGTAAGCAAAATGACACAAGACCCACAAAAGGTCATTCCTGCAATAAACACCATAAGGCTTGTGAACAGTACGAGGCCCGTCTGTGATTGTGCATTTCCAAGGCTGAGATTTACCTCGTCGAAGTCAGCGATGATCTCGTTCAGCAAACGCAGGCATTCCACCCCTTGGTTGTTCATTTCAGTCTGAGAGTAAAAGTCTGCAAACCCTGGAATGGAGGCGAACATCACCCCGACAGCATCGTAGGACTGAGAATACAGCTCCTGGACAGAGAGACACGGGGGAGCCCGAAATGGTCATCAGCGGTCAGTTCCACAGTGATTCCACAGGCGCTGAGACTCAAAGACAGCCCCAAGATGGGAGCTTGGACACTGATCTGTCAACGCCACTTATCTCAGTACTTCCAGGTGACCATAATAAGATATCTTAGATCGGGCTGCTCATAAAGAGCAGGAATTTATTCCTTACAGTTCTGGAGGCTGGGAAGTCTGCTACCAAGGTGCTGGCCGACTTGGTGTTGGGGAGGATCCACTTTCTGACTCGCAGATAGTACTCTCTAGCCAGGTCCCCACATCGGGGAAGGGGCTAAACAGCACTCTTGGCTTCTTCTTTTTAAACTAATTTTGTTGGTACACTTCAGATGTATGTAACGGTCACATTCATCATTACGGAGTTTGTACCTGTACATGACATATCTTGCTGCTTCCATTTTCCCCGTTCCCTCTCTCCCTTCAACCCCTCCTCCCTTCTTATTTACAAAAGCTTGGTCTCCATTTTTCCTCCTATCTCTTTTTTCCCTTCTCCCTTCCTTCCTTTCCCCTTCCCCCTCCCTATTTCCCTTCCCATTTGAAAGTTTTTTAAGGACACCAATCCCACTCATGACCTAATTACCTCAGAAAGTTCCCACCTGCTAATACCATCACCTTGGGAATTAGAACTTCAGAATGGGAATTTTGGAGAGAAGC
This sequence comes from Hystrix cristata, assembly GCA_004026905.1. Taxonomy (NCBI): domain Eukaryota; kingdom Metazoa; phylum Chordata; class Mammalia; order Rodentia; family Hystricidae; genus Hystrix; species Hystrix cristata. Next base: position 18,877 of record PVJO010016908.1, read on the forward strand.
AACAATCTGTTCATTGCACCATGACCACAGCATCATCACCACCTACATTGGGACCATCACAAATCCGGTATGCAATCTTCAGCCTTGGCTGGGCCATGAGCTCCAACTGCCCATTCATCTGTTCTCAGTCAGCTCCTTTTTCTGCTGTCCATAATGACTGGTCCAAACCTGCACCACCCCCTTAACCTAATCCTCTGCCCTTTTCCATTCAGTAGATGATCTTCTCTCCTACCTTACTTAAAAAACTGCTGCTCTAGGTGGAGACATAGCTCTGTTCAATCTTCATCACATGTCTACACTCAACTTCACCTTCATCTCTCCTGTTTCAAGTCCAGATCATGTATTTTTCCTTCTTCTGCTGAAGGCCAATGCTTCCACCTGATCCCCAGACCCCCTAATAACTAACTTCTTCAGCAACCTGTTCCCACAGTAACCCTAAACTTTCAGATTTATTCCTCCTGGCCTCCTTTTCGCTCCTCTCCATCTTCTCAGTGACTCTTCCAAAAGTAAGATCCACATGCCCTGGATCCTGCAACACTTGTGACTGTCCACCAGTCCCTCTTTATCTTTGTGTCCACCCTTCTCAGACTGACTTTCTCTATTGCCTATCGCAGGCACATCTCAGGCTGAAAGGAAATGAACAGAGAATAGGCCAGTCTGCCATGCAAAGTGGGAAAATCAGTGGACTCATGCTAGTTTCTGTCTTTCTTACTGGACACCCCTGCAGCTCGGCACATTGCGCAGGATCTCAGCTCTCATGGTCTTGGCTCGATGCGCACTGGTGACATCCTCTGCTTTTCTTAGGCTTGGTTCTTTTAAGGATAGTTCCCCCTTTTTCTCCCACTTTAAATGTCGCTGATTGCTGTGGTTCTGTCCTTGACACCCTGAATGGTTACAATTTCACATACTTACCTGCTCATTCCCTCTCAGCCTTTCTAACACCCAAGTGCAGGGAGTTTCTAAATTCCTGTTTCTAGGCTAGTTCTTTGTTGGCTTTGAACTTCCATGTCTCATACTCATAATAACTCCACGAGGCAGATATTATTAATGTGCTTATTTTGCCTTTTGGGAAACTGAGGCATGTGTTAAGCATGCTGCCCAAGCCCCACAGTTGTTAAGTAGATCCTGGATTTTTTTCCCCAAACAGTTGAACTCCAGAGCCCATACTATGCTAATGGTAATAATAATAATAAAAATAATAATAATAGCAACAACGATGATAATAATAACAATGATGAGCAGGGATAAATAGCATTGGAATGGAAACTGGTCTAATTCTTCTCTCTGAATGGATGGTTGGTTTAGCGTTAGAAGGGCCTCTGGTGGAAAAGCACTAAACTTGAAGAAATTGAAGCTGAGTTCAAATTTTAACCACATTGCTTCCTACTGGAGTTTGGAAAGGTGAGAAGAGGGTGGGCTGAGACTCACCCTTCCTGTCCACCAGAAGCTACCTGATTGAGAAGTAGCCAGAAGGGATCACTAGTCTATTGAAGGCCAAACCCCAAACACAAGCTTTCAGACAACGATGAATTAGAGAGTGCAGCTTGGCTCTGAGGCCAAAATGGGACTCTCCAGTTCCTTCCTATGAGATGGAGCTGGACTGACCTGAGTTATTTCCCTCACCCTCACTGCAGGCAGGAAATAAGGACAAGGGTGTGTCCCCACCTCATGGGGTACAGCAAAGAGACCGGTACTACTGGGCTTGCCATGTTGGGAGTGGAGTGAAAGCTTTTTCATTTTGAGCCCAGAGGGGACCAAGAGGAGATAAGACAGACTGAGGTACTTAGGAGACTTGAGCACAGTGACCCACTGCTGACTTGTGAGCCGATGGCGGTGGCTCTCCTCAATCAGTCCTCCCCAATCTGGTGAGGTGATATGCAGTGAGAGAGGTGGACCCTGCCTCCCTAGCGTTTCTCCCTGGGGCAGAAGGCATTCAGGGACTTCCTTCTTCAGTGGGGCCAGGCCCCGATGTAAGGGGAGAAGGGAGGATGATCCCCACAGATAGGCCCCAGGACTTTGGGCACGAGAGGGAGGTGACCTCGCTGGCTCCACTGAGGCAAAGCTGGGCTCCTTGTCTTCCTTCACCCCTGCTGCGTTGAGACTCTGCACTAGCAATCCATTTGCTCCTCCACATCACGGTTCATAGTAGCTCTCTCACTGACCCCAGTCACTACTCTTCTCCTTGTCTCTTTAGGTTTGGGAGGTGGAAAGAGTGTCCCACAAATGTGGACTCCCAAAGATTTCATCCTGTCTTCCTTATCCATACTGCTTCACTTAGGGACCCAACAGAGAAGAAGTGGCACATTCAGAGCAAGCTAATGCAAGGGGAGTTAACATACAAAGGGCTTAATTAGGGCAGAAGAGAGGGAACCCTAAAGAATCCTTCAGGAATCCAGGGCCAGTGGCGGTACACCTATCATCCCTCCAGACTTAAAGGGATGAGAAGAGCCCAGAGGAAGTGAATTAATTTGACATCCAAGGCAGTGGTCTTGAGGGCATCTTTCAGTTTTTGTGCAGGAACACAGCTGTCTCCAGGTGGCTCTAAGGGAAGAAATATCTTGACCTTGTTTGCCTCTCCCTCCCTCTGATCTCCTACTCGGCACCACCACTGGTGCCCCTCAGCCAGAGGGCAAGGGGGGCGGTCACTGACGCAGCCCAAGTAGATCAGGGAGAGGGGGATGAAGGGACTCGAAGGGAAGAAGGAGTGTTCCAGCCCACCTAGCCACCTCAGAGATGGTTTCTTTATTCAGTTCTCTCTAATTAACCACTCTGTTCCATCTGCTTCTTGCTATTTTGGGCCTACAGAAGATAAAAACACTTTGTAAACTGGGGAGGGACTGATGAATATAGAAAAAGCTATTACTGTGTTATTGTCATCATCTTCTGGTGGGTTGGAAGTACAGATTTGGACTTCCCTGAGGATTCTGAGCCTATCCTTTCCTCCCCTCTCTGGGAGCCCGTGTGCCTGTAGGAGGAAAGCTGAGGTCTCCTCTGCTCAGGGAGCTGGTCTTTTACCTGCTCAGGCCTATTCGATTCTGAGCCCACAGTGCTTATATGAAGCTCCTTCAATGTCCTTCAAAACTTGTCCTTTTGGACCTATGATACCTCTGCTCTCCATTAAACACTAAGGTTCTTGTGGTCTCCCCACTTCTCAGCAAATATCCTGCAGTATTGTGACTCAGTGTCCCTGACCACTTGGGTCTGTCTGGAATACCTTCGGGTCGCTTTCTTGCCTGACTAACCTCTGGGTCCTAAGTGCATTGGCATCATTAGCTCAAGTTTGCAGATGAGGAAACTGAGGCTCGGAGAGCCTAACTAGCTTGCCTCAAATCACATAGCTAGTAAATGGTGGACCTGACATGTGAACACATGTCCGTCCTACTTAATAGCTTGGGGTTCTCCCATCAGATGACACAGTTCTCTTTGAAGGGCCTTCAGAAAGGTTAGAATTCAGGAGGGCAGAGAAAACACAGACTGGGCTTTTGGCAATGACATCCGGGGTGGCTCTGAGCATGCCCCCGGCTGCTGGGCCTGGGACACACCCAGAGCCTACATGAAAAAAAGTAAGACTTTGCCAGCCAGGGGCTCTGCTGTCTGCTCTTCTTTGAGTAAAGCCCATAGAATCGTGCCCTGAGGAATGAGGCCCATAGAGATGTTCACAATTCAGTCAAGCAATTTGAGTCAGCAGATGGTCAGCCATGAATGCATTGCCGCCCCAGGGACACAGCCTGGGCGAGACGCCCTGGTGGGATAAGAAAAGGTGGTGATTTGGGTGTTGCTGCGGTTCAGCAAAACTCACTGTATCACTGTTCAGATTTGTGGCAAGAGGAGAAGCTAGAAATGCCTTTGCCTCTTACAGTAATGGGGCGTGAAACTGGGAGTGCTTGCATCCCGCAGCAGTCCTATTCCCACCCCGCCACCTTTTTCTGTATGACACTTTGGGTTTATTTCTCTCTCTCCTCCGGGTCATGTGTGCGTGTGTACGTAGGACAAGTACACACCCGGTCTTGTCCAACCCCGAGGTTAGCTTTGGCAGTGGGATGGCAAGTAGGAAGTGCCTGGATTTGAAGCGTAGGACTGCTAAGAGAATGTGAGGTGGTTACGGACCTCTCAAGGTCCCTGTTTCTTCACTAAGCGTTGGAGCTAGCAGAACTCTCCTCCTTAGGCTGTGAGTGAGAGAAGTCTCATCAGATGCCTATTCTCAGTATCTAGCATGCAGTAGTGTTCAATAAATGGTGCTTCGCCATTTTTTCACCTTCAGATTCTGTAGGTGACATAAACAATTCGGTGTCCAATCCCAGTCGAGTGTGAACTACTTAAATATTTATAAAACCTCAAACGATTCTGATAGGACTTTTTACCAGAAACCTCTTACAAATGTCATCAAGGCTGAAGACACCATTCAGGTTGTTTGATGGGGCCTGGGCTGGCTAAGAGCAGATGTCTTGGGGTTTTGGAATGCAGCGCCTGTTGCTTCCCTTCCTTTCAGGTTAAAATCAATAACGCCTTGCTCTTCCCCACGGTCCCAGATACTTCATTGTTTCGGTGTCTTGGTTGGAAAGCAGCTTTCATTTTGTTTGCTTTTGGGTTTCCCCTCTGAGGTTCCTATATTTACTCCTTTCCATCTGGAGGTCATGGTCGATACACATCAACGTTGTCTCTGCTTTCATGGCTCCGTCAAGAAGAAGCTCTTGCTACAAGGCCTCTGACTCCAGGGAACCTAGAGGAAACCTGCCTTGAACTCAATGCCAGAAAACTCCGTCTGTCTAGTAGGGTGGGTGTGTTTTGATCTGCATCTGGGAGACCCTCCAGGACCTTAGTGCATCGAGAGCTGATTATTCAGGTTGCCCATTACTCATCCCCTGGTCTTTTTTTTTCACTGGTCTTTCTTCAGTAGCAACGATGCAAAATGGAACAAATAGGCCTCTCCCATTCTACCCTCTAGGGTCTCAAGTCAAAGACCACAAACTCCAGTCCAGTCCAAAAGGGTCTCACAGATAACATGAGTGTTTCTGCTTCCTGGCTATCAGGATGTGAGGAGATTTCTCTGTGTCAGAACCTTCCACTAGGCCGTTTCTGCATTGGCGTCTGCCAACCATGGACTGAGACTTCTGAAACTGTGAGCCAAAATAAAAATGACTCCTTTACATTGTGACTGTTGTGTATTGTGTCTCAGGGATGAGAAAGTAACTAAGACACCCTTCTATGGCCAAAGGCATCACATCCAGAAGTTAGAACAAAATCCACAAACAAGCCACCCCTCCAGTCTTAGTCTCCTTTGTCTCAGGGCCGGTCTCTTTGTAACCTTTGTTCCCTGGGATTTTACCCCGTGTTGAGTTCAGTTTGGGAATCTAGTATTAGAAGTGTTGTCATCTTAGCCCGGTATCTGAGCTAAACCTTATTGTTTTTATGGTATCCTAAGCAACTCTGGTTTGAGTGGCTCTGCAAGGGGATGTACCACTCAAAAGCAGCCACAGACAACGAGGGTTCAAGGCCACAGAAAGTGCACCACTGCCATTCACTCACAGCCCTTTAATAGCAGGATCACTGGCAAGCTCACAGGGTCCATTGAACACTGGTGATGAAGGCTGACATGGTCCCTGGCCTTGGGGAGCTCAGTCCTACAGGGGCGAGGTTGCTGATTCTATTCTTTAAGGCTTACAAGGATGAAGAGCCCAAGGATGCTCTTTGTGAGCCCCTATGGTGCTAGGCCTCTTTGGGAGTCTCACAGGGTAAGGCCATGCCCTCTCCCATGCTAGCCTTCAGGCATGCAAAGGCACCCTCTGGCTCTCTTTTGAGTGATTTTCTCTTAGAGGTTTCAGGGTAAGCTCAGTTGTTTGAATATTTTTTAAAAATTTCTTGGGCTGGGGACTTAGCTCAATGGTTAGAGTGCTCTTAGTAAGTGCAAAGCCCTGAATTTGGTCCCTGGCACCAAAAAAAAAAATTACTAAAAATTTATTATCTTTTATATCAGTTCCATTATTGGGTTTTGCTAATTCTACCTCCTAAAGGAATCTGGAACTCATCTCCTTCCATCTCCTTTGCCATTGTTCTGGGCCCCCTCATTTGGGTCTTACCTAAGGTATTTTGAGCTCAGGTAAGGGGATGTACCACTCCAGTGCAGCCACAGACCACGAGGGTTCAAGGCCACAGAACTGGCTCTGGTTTTGTGACCATCCTATCTACACCCCATCAGTAGCTGATTGATTATGCTATGCTTAAAAATTTCTCAAGGCTCCCATTCCACCTAAAAGCTTCACTACAGTCCATCAGAATTTCCATCCACATCACTTGCCACTCTACCTTCACCCTGTTGTAGATAGTGTTCCCCTCAAATTCATGTCCATTTGCAACATCACAGTGTGGCCTTATTTGGAAATGATGTCTTTGCAGATGTATTTAAATTAAGGTGAAGTCATCCTGGATGAGAATGAGCCCTAAATCTGATGTCCTTGGAGGAAAGGACACATGTTCTCATAAGAAGGGCCATGTAAAAACAGAGGCAGAGGTTAGAGTGATTGGGCCATGGGCCAAGGAAGAACTTGGGCCACAAGAAGCTGGAAAAAGCAAAAAAAAAAAAAAAAAAAATTGCTAAACCCTTTGGAAGGAGACTGAGCCTCTTAGCACCTTGATTTTGATTTCAGACTTCTGTGGTTGCCTTCACAGAGTGGCCCTTTGGGCATTATATAATAGTTTTAAGTGAAAAGAGCATTTTTGAGCACCTACTAAATGCTAGGCAATGTGCTAATAACACACACACATACCTCACATTCACAGATATAGATGATATATTTATCTAAATATCTGTCATGCATATTCATGTGTGTGTATATACATATGCAATATTCTTATTTTTCATTGTGGTAGAATATGTGTAACACACAATTTACACCTGAACCACTAAGTGTATCAGTCAGTGGTGCCAACTACATCCACACTCTTGTGCAGCCATCAGCACCATCCTAGGCCTTTCTCCATCTTGCAAAATTGAAGTTCTGTACCATGAAACAATAGTTCCTCATTTCCTCCCTGCAGCTCCTGGCAACCACCGTCCCACTCTCTGTCACCATGTTTTTGAATACTTTCTGTATCTCATAGAAGTGGAATCATAGAGTATCTGTCCTTTTTTGTGACTGGCTTATTCATTTAGCATTAACTTTTTCCATGCTGCAGCCTACATTAGAATTTCCTTCCTTTTTCAGGCTTGATAATATTCCATAAGGTATATATCACATTTGGTCTATCCATGCACCCGCTGATGGACATCTGAGTTGCTTCCACCTTTTAGCTTTGTAAATAGTACTTCTAGGTATACATATAGCTCTTTGAGAATCTTCTTTCAATTCATTTGATATATACACAGAAGCAGACTTGTTGGATATGCACATACACATACACATATACATTTGCACCAATAATTATATATACTCATATCTATATAAATGCACACACACATAGCATTTTAAAATTCTCCTTTGGTTTCAGAATGGAGACATTATATTCATCTAACTGATGAAGTACTACAGACCAGAGCAGGCTGTGTGTAGGCTTCACAGTGGCAGGCCGGGATGCCCAGCACCAGGTAAAAGACACAGTCTTTGTTCTCATGTTCTCACATGAGGAAAGAGGAATTCTTCTGGAACTTGGGATCAAGGTGAGCAGGTATATACCAGCCCCCACCATCCCTTCTTGCTGGCCAGACAGGCTTGGGCTTACCTCATTATCTCGGTCTTTCTCCAGGAAGTGGCGGGCCACGTGGCTGGGTAAGATATTCCGGAGCATGTTCTCATTGTGTTCCCTCAGCTCTTTCATCTCATTGATCTCTTCCTTGGCTTGTACTCGCCAGAGGAAGTCCAGGCGGGCTGTGTACTCCAGCTGCGGTTTGTGGGAGAGAAAGAGAAGCAGCAGGTGAACCTTGGAAGCCTGTGCTCTGGGCTCCCACTGGGTGGTGGGAAAGGATCCTGGACTTTGCCCAAACGAAACAACCAGATCTGAGCACTCTGGGAGACGCCTGCCTGAAGCCAAGTGATGAAAGCCTGATTAGACCTTGCAGGAATGTGCAGCTGCTCCGCCTTGGATTATTACTCCTGTGATTTTATACTTATTTGTGAAAGTATCTGATAATACCTGTGGCCAGGCATTCTGTGGCCGGGGTCCTTTCACTTGTTCAACATTATACCTTTACTGTTATGTCTCAAATATTTGCGTATCTGCCCCCCCCCCCCAATTCCAATGCTGAAGGCCTAACTCCTGATATGATAGTATTTGGAGACAGAATGTTTGGAAGGTAACTGGACTTGGATGAGGTCCTGAAGGTGAGTCCTTGGGATGAGGTTAGTGGTCTAACTAGAAGAGACTTGAGGGAGCCTGCTTTCTCTCTCCATGTATGCACACTGAAAAAGGCCATGTGCAGACACAACAAGGAGGTGGTTGTCTATAAGCCAGAAAGAGAGCTTCATCAGAAACAAAACCCTATTAGGCCTTCCAGCCTCCAGTACTATGAGAAAATAAATTTCTGTTGTTTAAGCCACCCAGTGCATAGTATTTTGTTAAGGCAGCCTAAGCCTACTCGTACACTTACCACATAGTAACCTGCCTGGCACAGAACAGGTGCTCAATCAATATTTGTTGGCTCAACAAATAAATCAGAATAATAAAACTGTCTAATAATAATAAGGGGGGCCTCATTATGTGCCAGGCTCTGTTCTAAGTCTTCAATCAAGACAGAGACTGTAATAGGAAGATGTTATTTTTGATCCTTATTTCATAGATGATAAAATCAAAGCAAACATGGGTAAGTAACTTGACCAAGACCACACATGAGTTAGTGCTGAAGACAGAACTTAAACTTAACTCCAAAATTAAACACCAGATTTTGAGCCTTTGATTACTAGGCAATAAACAAGAAATAAATGAATTTACAATGGAAGGACCAGGGTTGGGGATTGAGGTTAAGGGGTAGAGTGCTTGTTTAGCAAGCACAAGGGCCTGAGTTCAATCCCCAGCACACACACACACACACACACACACACGCACGCACGCACACACAAAGGACAATGGGTTTAAGGCCAGACAGATAGGGAGTAGAGGTCTAGTCCATATTCACACATATTCCTGGACTAGCTAGCAGTACCTTCACCTACCTCAGTTTCCTCATCTTTGCATTTGAAAAGAATAGCATGACCATGTAGGAATGGAACAGAAAATAATTAAGCAGTTAAAGATGAACGGCTCCCAGTAGACACTCAGTGGACATTAATCACCTGTCATCTTAGCTTCCCTTTGCTTTGGAGGTGGGCAGTTTCCTTTCCAGAGTGGCTCACAAACCACTTTAATCATTTTATAAGGGATATACTTGTGTCAAAGTCTTTAACAATTAAAATGAATAGGGCCATCCCATTCAGGACCCCTCCTGGAAATCCAGGAGCTATTCTCCTTCTCCCTATTTCCAATAAAATTTTCCTAAAGTCCTTCTTTAGTGTGTGAATTCATCCCTTGGCATTTGCAGAACCACGAATCCAGAACACATGGTAATATTTTGGGGGCTTGTCTGGGATCTGAGACTGATAGGAAGTAAGCCCCAAATGAGGAGTTTTATTGTCCTTTTCTTTTTACAACATGTTTTTGATAACTGTTATTCCATTTAGGAGATAGATATTTGTGCTCTCTGTTTTTTTTTTTTTCCGACAACCTTATAGACTTATGCCTCTTCTGTCATTTTTCTGGTAGTAGAATAGATTGGGGGAACAATATGCCTCATATAAAATATTAGGACTTCCTCTTCCAGATAAAAGTGATAAGTGCAGTCACTGTTCCTAAATCTGGAAGGACAAGTTCCACTGGGGCATTCTGGTTGGGTTCCCCCTCCCACTCATGGAGAGAAATGTTGAACTTGCTATGCCTCAGTTTCTTTTCTAGTTTGACCCTCAGCTGGTGAGGGGACGATTTTAGCTTGTGAGGTTCATAACTCTTGCTTTCCCAGACTGAGGGTGATGACTCCTGAGTGAATTGTCCTAGTAACTCACCACAAGCATATGAGGAAAAAAACTTCTCCTGCCACTTTGTTCTTTTCTTTCTTTTGGAGACACGTTTTACTAAAGATCAGAGAGTGAGAGAGCGAGAAAGTGAGAGAGAGAGAGAGAGAGAGAGAGAGAGAGAGAGAGAGAGAGAGAGAGAGTAGCCCATCCTGAAGAGGCGCCTTAGTCCCAATTGTCTCTTCCTGCCTTTAAGGCAGAGTTGTGGACTCTGTCGTCCTCTCCCCTCCTTCAGGAATGCTGCCCCAAGCAGGGTGGACAATAGGGTTTTAAAATGGGGTCATCCCAGCACAGGGTGATTATCTGAACAGTTCTGAAAACAGCCTTTCAGAGATCTGTGCAGGCAGATGGCAGCTTTGGTCAGACTGGACATTAAGGAAGCCAGGAACTGGCTCTCTCTTTCTTTCTCTCACCATTTTCTTAGGGCTAAAACTAGAGGGACTTATGCACTAGTAAATAAAACTTGTTGTCTTTAGATGAATAATTCACATCAGATGAAATAAGATCTTAAAACAATGAAATAAATATCAGACTTGTAGATAACCTCCATTAACTGCTAAGTCTGGGGTTACAATCCCTGGTTACAATCCCTATTCTAATTCTTTAAACCTGGTGTCCGACCTTGGCTGCTTCCCCAATCTGTCTTTCCATTCTGATTCTTATGTTTGGGCCATGCATTCTTAATCTCTTGGTTAAATTTATTTCTTCTTGCCTAGATACTGTCAAACTCCAAACGAGCCAACAATCAGTGTGCTGGACTCCTATGGTCAGGGTCCACTATATTGATCCTTTGAAGAGACTCCATTGGTGTTAAACCCAAACATGGCTTCTACCCAAGACCTCTTAAATTAGCTCTCTGGAGAAAGTCCCTGAGTGCCATCTCCCCTATGTCCCCCTCTTTCAGCAAGAAGCAAGCAGATTTGGTCTTCACCCATTCTCCCTTAATGGCAGTGAAGGACACTTCTTTAGAGGGAAGAAATGTAGAAGACACTTTGTTTAGTTAGTTTATGAGCAAGATGGCTAGCTAGTGGAAGGGCCTGAGATAGTGTGGGGTGATCACCCACACTGAGAAAAATTAAGGATAAACAGTGAAATAAGACTTTGGACAAAGAACGTTTTTTTTCAGGCAACATGGAATGCAGCCCACTCCTTAGTAAGATCCTGAAGGGAGGTACAGCCACTCCCTACTACGATTCAGAATTTCAAGGGAATTGTAACGCAAACTAATCAGTTCTTTCTCTGCTCTCAGTTTCTTGTAAACACCGTGTGAAAGAGCTGGGCTAGAGAGCCCATTGGTCATTTTAACTCCACAGAGCCACCTGTGACAGTGGACCACTAACCAATTAAACAATTTCTGTACCCTATTTGCCTATAAGTAATTCTAAATTGAGAGACCATATGGCCATCCCATTCAGGACCCCTCCTAGAAATCCACACGCTATTCTCCTTCTCCTTATTTCCAATAAAACTTTCCTAACTTAAAAACAAACAAACAAACAAACAAACAATGTGCTACACTGTTAAAAACATGGTTAGATGTCCCAAATTCAAGGATTTAAAGTGTTCATCAAGTTTGTTTTTTACCTTACTTAAGAGTCTCAGTGGATAGCAAAAATATGAAATGCCACAGGCACCAGGTTACTCATTCAGCAGCATTTATACTAGCAAAAGCTGGAAATAATCCAAATGTTCATTTTGTTGGCTGAACAAACTATAGCACATATACACAATAGAACATGATACAGCTATAAAAAGAAATGAAGAACATTTTTCTACACTTTGATGGGATGCAGTCCAAGGAAGGAAACTTGTGTATAGTTTGCTATTATTTAAGAGAGAATTCTCCTCCCCCACAGGTACACACATATGTATATCTTAATTTATAATAGAGAGCAAAATGGAAGATAAATAAGTAGAGAGATCTTTTTCAAATAGATGGGAGAGAAGGGAGGGAGGGCAGGGAAAAGAGATAGAGAGAAACAGAATTAAAGAAAAGAATGAAAATAGAGCTTTTGCCAATGGAGGGGGACCAAGAGTTGGAAGAAGCAAATGGGGAGGGTAGAATAGGGGATTACAAAAAAGAATTAAGATGTATTGGTGTACATACACCAATTCTCCATCATAAATGTAATCACTATGTACTGCAAACATGTACTAATGCAAAAATTAAAGAATAAATCACAAAATATGGTTATCCTGGAGACAGGGAAGGGGAAGGTAGGAAGTACAGTAAAGATTAAAATAGAATTTAAGGTTTTTCTTTTTCCCAAATAAACTTGACTTTAGAATTAAGGAAATACTCTTACTTAATTATAAAACTAAATAAACTTAAAACGTCTGTGTAAAAACAGAAAAAAACAGGGTACAAGTGTAGGCAATAGGGGATGCATACAAATATGTATATTTGAGGTAGGAATATGGCGTGGCTTGAGTTGGCTGGGAAGGTGGCTGTGACCTGAAGGTGTGGCCTAGACCTGAGGTCAGCCTGGAGCGCAAAATCCAAACAGCCTCTTCTCACAGGCTTGAGAAACTCTCAGGAGAACTGAGACGGGATAAATAAAAATGATACCATGAGCTCTCTCTTTTGCCCCTCCTGCAGTCTAACCCCACGCTCTGTCTTCTCAGACTCCATTCCTAAGCTCGCCCCCTTCCTTCAGCTCCCCAAGGACCCAGCACCAGCTATTTCATTCACACAGAGGAGCCGGTTGCCTTTTCTTTTGTTACTTACATAAATTTCCTTAGGACCCTCAATTCGCCCAGCACATTCAATTCTTTGCTTCAGCGAATAAGAACCTGGAAAGCCCCCTCCCCTCTGGTGTCATATTGAACCCCATAATATTTGAAACTAGGAGGGAGGAGGTGATGGATGAAAATGACCAAAGTGCATGTATACATCTGCCAAAATAGAAGCTATTAATTTGTATAACAAATAGAAAAAGAGTGAAAAAAAATAAAACAAATACAAAACAAATATTTGTTTTAGCACCTGTCTAAGCAGATAGGAAATATTTGCAAGCCAAAAGACTTTTTAAAAAACTATTTTGGGCTGGGGATGTAGCCCAGTGGTTAGAGTGCTTGCCTTGCAAGCACAAGGCCCCAAGTTTGATCCCCAGCACCAAAACAAAACAAAACAAAACAAAAAACTACTTTGATGACTCATTCCTAGAGTGCAACACCCCAAGAGTAGAATGGGCTCAAAAAGAATGTTAAAATTCTGCAACAATCGTATTATAGGTGGCAATATTTGCATTATTATTCTCAAACTATTATACATGAACTAAGGACAATGCAAATAAACAATTGTGATGTCATTGAAAACTGGAATTTTGCGGAAGAGATAAAAGAGCTGTGAAGATAAGATCCATGAGGTTAAAAAAGCCTGTGGGCCCAGTAAGGAACAGAAGTATCATTAAGAACTCAGGATCTGCATTTCCTAGCTTCTCCCAATGAAACCATAAAAAATTAGTAGCAACCTGTACTCCCAGCTTCTAGATTATGGTTTTTAGAAATCAATCCCTATAAAAAGAATCCCCACTCATTCCAGAAATGGCTGAATTTTAGGGCCGAAAATGCAGAAACCCAGAACTTTTAAAATAAAAATGTAAGTAAGGAGTCTATCAGAGACTACAGGGGATATGTCTAAAAGATCCAAAAGCCAGCTTGAATAAGCTTCTCATTGTAAAGATGTGACAAATTGGGTGTTAGTAACAATTGCAATGAGTAGAAATGCAGGAAATAAGTTAAAATGTGTAAATATATGATACTAACTAAAAAAACCCCAAATCTTACCCATTACCCTTGAATGATACTAGGGGTACAAATTATAGGGAAGAAATTTGTGGGGAAAGAATTCAGCATTTATGTTGCTTTATGAGTTGTATTTCCAGGTATCAAATCATTTGTGAGGAGGCAGTTTTTTTTTTTTGATAAAATGTCTCAGAAAATGAGTTAAGGACTACTGATAGGATTAGAATGGCACTATCTATAAAATATGTGAACATAGGCTGTTACAGTGGTACCTCGGTTCATTCTACAATTCTGGATAAGATGGCTATGGTCATGGTCATAATCTGATGCAGAGTTCACAAACAAAAACAAAATTTTGCCAAATGTGTCTGTTTGCAAACCAAACTGCGCATAAAAGTGTTCGTGAACCAAGGTACCACTGTATTATCAATAATTGCTAACATCCCCAAAAGAGACAAGGAGACAATGAAATATTTTTGCAGAAAAAAATTGAAACTGAATTTTATCAACTTGCTAAACATAATAACCAACATACGAAAATGAAATTCAGAGAGGATCTAATACCACTATTCCTCAAACTCTTTAATGAAATTGAAAAGGAAGCAGTACTTCCAAAATCATTCCTGGAAGCACGTATTACCCTGATTCTAAAACCAGAAAAAGGTCCCACCAAAAAAGAGAACTACAGACCAATTTCTTAATGAACATAGATGCAAAAATTTTCAGTAAGATACTAGCAAACAGAATGCAACGGATTATCAAGAAGATGACACACTACGACCAAGTAGGATTCATCCCAGGCATGCAGGGATGGTTCAACATATGCAAATCAATACATGTAATACACCATATCAATAGAATCAAGGACAAAAATCACATGATTATTTCAATAGATGCAGAAAAAGCATTTGATAAAGTAGACTGCAGTCTTTTACCTGATTTTCATCAGACCATTGAGGAATTGGCCTTATGAAAAGACTCCTCTAATACCTATTGTTTCTACATTTCGTGCCAGGCTCTTCCCACAGTGACAGCCAGTGCTGACCCACCTGTACCCTGCCAGGTGCCGTTCCAAACACTTCATATATATTCACTCATTTCATCATACCACAACTCACCAAGGTCGGTATTTTTTAAATCTCTACTTTACGGATGAGGGATTAGGCACAGCACCATGAAGGCAACTTCCCAAGGTCTCACAAATGGAGCCTGGCTTTGAACCAAGGCATTTTGACTCTACTCTGTGACTCCTACAGTGTACGCATATGAACTTTTTCTGATCTTCTCCAACTCTGATATGTAAATATTATTTTCACTTTGCAGGTAAATAATGATGGGTCTGGGGGCTATCTCAAGGTCACCTAGTCTCAACGTGGCATTGCTGAGCACAAGCAAGTTCCGAGGCTCGGGTCTTTCCTTCTGAGCCACACAGTCCCTGGAGCTGGCTCTGTGAGGCCCAGAAGTAGGTGACTGGAGACTTGGCTTAATTAAACTCTGCCCCCTGCACATATGTGGCTTCCTTTGCTACAAATAGAGAGGCACAGGCAAAGCCTGAGTCCTCAGGGCTGTGTGTGAATCAGGCACAAGGTGGGAGGCGTCTGTTTCCTCTTCCTGTCCAACATTCAGAGTGTTCACCTGCCTCAGGAGGAGGAAGTGTTTGGCATATCGTTTCCACATATGTGCAAAATGAAATCTCCCAATTATTTAGTTATATAACCGCCTCCGTCACTCTGGAGATGTATAATTACACACACTCCCACTGGACGCTCTTGCGTACCAAACATCAATGGGCATTATTCAGTCTTTATTAAAAATAGAGGGCCTCTGAGTCACACAGGGAAACCGATGGAAGCAGGGAGCAAGCCAGGAGTGGGCAGGCCTGATCCAGGATAAACAGGGTCCTGCCGGATGCTATAGATAGAAGATCCCTGAAATGACGCAGGCCTTCAGAAAGCTGACTACAACGCAGGCAGGCAGAGACAGGATGGAATCAGAAGTGACAGCCTGTGGATTCCTATTTCAGCTTGGCTCTTGTTGGCTTAGTGACCTCAGTGGCTTTGAGTCTTTGCTCCCGTCTTTGCACAAGACAGATGACGATGCCTTCCTTGTCTGTGTTGTCAACTCTTTTCCGAAGTAAAATATTAAAAGCTGCTAACAAAATTAAGCACTTATTACACAGGCAAGCTGTTATGGTTTGTGTCTAGATGTCCCCCCAAAGCCTCATGTGGTAAGAGATAGCTGGATCTAGAGTGTGCGGTTACTAAATTAATCCACTGATCAGTTTGGCATGGTTCTGCTGGGATCAAGGATGTGAAACTAAAATTAAGGGTGGGAGTGCTACCCGCCCTAAGGGCAGGTAGCCTAGATAAGATACAGGAAGAAGCTAGCTAGCTGCTTGTTTGCATTGCTTATTTGCATACATTCCTTGGATTCCTCACTTTACTTTGCTGCCGGCCAGCCATGCCGGTCCCCCCTGCCTCGGACCCAGCGGACTATAGACTGAAACCTCTGCCGACTGTGAGCTAATAAACCTTTCTTCCCCTAACTTTGGGTGTCGGGTATTCTGTCCCAACAACGAGAGAAAAGTAACTAAAACACAAGCCTTTGGAATAAGTGTATTACAATTATAGTCTAAGATAATATTATAACAAGCCTATGAAGTAGAAACTGTTATTAGTATATCTATTTTATAGGTGAGGAAATGGAGACCCAGAAAACTAAGTACACTGCCAAAAGTTATATTTCCACTAGGTGACAGGGTTGGGGTTTGAGTAGCATCTGCCTGATTCCAAAGACTACCCTTGCAACTGCTATAGTCGGGGATGTAGTTACACAATTTCAGGGCCCTTTGAAATAAAAGGGGAATATTAGTTGTCACAGATTATGAGCTCCTCACAGAACACTTCTATACTTTGACCTTACAAATAACCTTTAACACAATTACATTATCTGCTTTCTCAGGACAACTATAGACTATTACATATTGGATCACGGTGCCCGAAGGGTACCACTTGAGGAAGGGGCACTGACAGGACACAAAGCAATGCCTTAGTGGGAACAGAGGAGACACAAACATACTTATCATTATGGAATGAGGACCTTACCCCAAAACTGTTCTTTCAGCTGCTTCTGGGGACTTCCCAGATGTCAGTTTCAAATCTCTGTGACTGTGATGGAGTGAGTGTATTCCTGTGGGATTGCCTTGTCTGGTTCTGACTTCATAGCTCTCAAATGGATTACAGTTTGTACATCAGACTAAAGAGTTTTCCCCTATAAATGGAAGCCATCCAGGCTTTGAAGACAGGGCACTTGTCCTCAGAGATACTTATGAAAGTTTAAATACAGGAATTCTGGAAATGATGATACTTTGACTTTTGGCTTTCTCTTTCAACATAAATTCAGGTACCAGATTTATGAAAACAAGCCAAAGTCATCTGCAGGATCAGATGCCCTGAGGCATTGCATTGAAATGGACATAACATTTGTGTTCTGCTCCAGTCTGATAAGGTGGAAAGGATGGATTTGAGACAGGACTGGATTTGAATTCTAGTTCTCCCATTTATGGTATTAGTTGAATAGCCTTCCTTTTCATCTGTAAAATGGGAATAACAATAACTCACAGTCCTGGCTGTTGCCAAGATTAAATGAGGTGGTCGAGGGAAAGTACTAGGGATGTAGAAATTAGTTAACTCTTTTCCCATCTCTCTCACTTGCCAAGATTTTATGTCATCTCTTTTTTTCTGACTGCAGTTTACCATTCCTTTTTATTACATATATATCTTTATTCATGTATCTCTAAATTCCTGAAAGTTTTGACCGCTTCCTCCCTGGTTTCCCAGGGTTTGTTACCTCCTTGTTTCCATGGTGATTTCCCAGGAAGATGTTTCTATTTCTGCTCTGGCTGACAGTCATCTTGACTTTCTTTCCTCTTTTTCTGGTTACTCATTTTGAAGTGTGCACAGACCAAGGGAAAATGGACTAGAATACAGAGCAGAGCAGCAATACTGGCAGAGCCTGGTGTGTACCAGGAGTGAAAATCTCTCCCAGGGATGATTATTTATGGACAAGAATTTTGCACACAAATCACCTTTGCATTACTTAGGGTCCACTCTCCAAAAGACCGCACCAGGAATGGGAGTTTGTACGATTGTGCCCCAGATCCTGGTAATGAACAGGCTGAGAGAGAATAGAATCGATATGGCAGACACTTTAATCAGGATGAATCCATCGTGAAGTTCTTCCTATACATACACCTATGCACATGCAAGGTAGCACACGAAATGCTGTGTACAATAATCTCAAATAATTCCTCAAAACGGTCCCAATTTTGGTGTCTCTATTTCATTTTAGAGCAGATGAAACTGAGACTCTGGGAGATAAGTAACTTCTTTAGGCCCACATGCAGTGAGAAGAGCTAGGCTCGAACCCTAGTTCGGCTGATCCTCCAACACAAATGTTTACCTTGTACGAAGCACAGCTTCTCTAGGGATCAGAATTGGGAAGGATCCCAGTTTGCTCCAGACAGAAATAGAAAGCTCTTTTATTAGGACAATATACAGATATAAAGATGGACTGAAAAGACATTAAAACCACACTTCCTATCAAATTGGTTTAGTTTTTCATTAGGTAGTCTTTCTTCTCTCTCTCTTTCAGTCTTCCCTCTTCTTTTCTCTTAACTTCTTTATTCGTTTGGTTTTGTTTTGTATTTTTGTGACAGGGTCTTGCTATGTAGCCCAGATTGATCCTGAATTTGTGATTTTCCTGCCTCAGCCTCTTGAGTGCTGAGATTACAAGCATGCACCACCATACCCGGCTATATCAGGTAATCTTTATTAGGAATTGATTCATTAAGAATCATAACTTGATGCAAGCAGTTAATAGTCATTTGATGGAAAAAACAGGGGAGGCCTTGCAAGCAGTTTTAAAACAATAGGAAATGTCAGGTGGCCATACATAGTGGAAGCAAGATGTTCTATTACCTGCTGTCCATGGTAGAATACAGCCAGGAGGAAGATGGCCATCAGCAGTAGAGATGCTTCCTTTGTCCCCAGGAAATCTCTGTGGGAGAAGAAAGGTAAATGGTGGCATGGTTATGAATGAGGAGACTGAGGCTCAGGAAGGAGCAGAGAAAGAAGAAAGAAACAAGTGTTTTCTGAGCACCCCTATCTAATGGGCTTGCTCTGGGGCTTTGCATATGGGCTAATTCAGAAACTAAGTGACCTTCAAGGGTGTGAGATCAGCCAGGACCTATTTGGTAAAAGAGATTCTAGAATCTAGTGTCTGAACAATGTGCTCACATTAACACTGTCTTCTATTTGCAGAACAATTTTTCAGGATTTCAAAGCGCTTTTATATCTTTTCATCCCCAAAACCCACGTGAAAACAAGAATCCTCATCTCCTGCTCTCACATTTTTGATGTTCTCCTATTTAAGAGACCAGTATGCCACACTTGCTGTGTGCAGTCTTTATTAGAAGTGCTTTCATGTTTATATTCCTATATCAATTCTATGATTTGGACACTGTCTTAGTTCTCATATTAATTCTTTTAATCCTTGTATCAGTTCTGTGAGTTGAGGACTGCTGTTACCTACATTTAGGTTCTTTTATGTTTTAGTAAAGGCTTTGTTCCCTTCGAGAGTGAAATTCCAACACTCGACTCATAATCCTGGTAGCTCACAAGCTGGGCTGCCCCTGGCATGGGCTGCCCCTGGCATGAGCTGCCCCTGGTGTGAGCTGCCCCTGGCGTAGGTTGTCCTGGGCTCTTCAGGAGAGAGACAAAGCAGAAAATGGCCGTGGCAAGAGTAAGACTGGTATGGTAACCTTGGCCATAATGGAGATTCAGAAAAAGGCCAGGAAGTCCCTTGTTTGATCCTGAACTCATTCTTGCCTCCATTTTTGTCCAACATGAAGCCTTCTAAGAATGTTTTAGCCCAGGAGGCAAATGGTCTGCAGGAAGTAATATTGGATGCTGAAGGCAAACAGGGGCGACACATGGAAATAAAGCGTCCGGCCGACTTGCTTTCTCTGGCCACCGTGGTTTGGATCTAAAATGGGCCACCACAGTCTCATGTGTTTGGAAGGTGACTGGGTCACAGGGGAGCTATAACTGACTTGCTGTTAGGAGGTGGCTCAGTGAGGGTGTGACCTGGAAGGGTGTATTCTTGTCCGCAGCTCTTCCTCACTCTCTTGGCTTCTTGGCTGCCGCAGGTGAACACCTTTCTCTCTGCCATGCCCCTCTGCCATCCTGCCTCTGCCTTGGAGATTACCAACCACAGGCTGAAACTTCTGAAACTGTCAGTCAAAAATTTTTTTCTCTTTTAAATTGTGGGTGTTGGGTATTTTGTCCCAGTGATAGCCAGTGATAAGACACAGGCTAAAAAGAAAACCCCAAATGAAAATGCTTGAGTACAAATTATCTTTTTGCATGTTTTGATTTGCCTTACATCATCAAATGTCCTATTTCTCCCACGTTTCTCTATCTCAGGTAATGCTTCTCACCAATTCACTTAGTGGCTTGATCTAAATGCAGAAATAAGCTGGGAGTCTGTTCTCAACACAGCCTCATATCAATCTATAGCCGAATCTTGTCCTCTCTATGAGCGTGATATGTCTCCATTGTCTCTAATGCTCTCCACATACACCTTCACCACTCAATAGCCAAACTGATCTCCAACAGCTTGCTCACATTGCCCTCCACAATCTATTTTCCACAGCATGGCCAGAATGTATTTTATACTAACACCCAATCATGTCACACTCATGTTTAATATCCTCCTAACCATAAGCACACACACGCCCAGCACTCACTCAGAAGTGACTTTGCTATGGACTAAGGATGTGAAGGACCATCATAGATAAGCTGTGGTGTCCGGAGGGAGGAGCAGAATGAGCTTCAGTCTGGGCGGACCCTGGCAACCTCACACGTTCTCCCTTCTCTGTTCTTGGTGGAGACCAGCAGGTGCCCCACAGAGTCAGGGGAGTGGTGGCATGAAGCCTGTTGCCAACACCAACTTCTCATCTAGTTTTATGCTAAAACACACACCAAACTTACAGTGGACCAGGACTGGTTCAACTCAGCAGGGTAGGACAGGGATATGGGAATGGTAGTGTGCACGCTCACGGGGAGGTGTTGTGTACATGGAGACCAAGAGGCCTGAAGAGCTCTGGGGGGTTAGAATAAGATTCTACTCTGTGAATTCCTAGTTCAGTCTACTCTTCGTTGGAGATATGATGTTAATAGCAGATGAGACTCATTATTATGTTTCTTATCTGTAGTCCCAGAGAAGAGCAGACGTATTGAGCATCTACTATGGGATATAGTATGGAAAAAGGAAGATCGTCTCTGGCCTCAAAAGAGTTCAGTAAGAGAAAGAATCAAATATACAGATGATTTTATAATATGGTAGACTCCAGGGAATGAATATATCCTTGTTGCCATGGGAATACATGGGAAAAAGTAATTCAGTCTGAGTGTTCAGGGAATACTTAAAAGAAGATCAGACATCAGAAGGAAAGGGTAGAATGGGTGCTGTGGGTACAAGACACACATCTTTCTTAGTTAGCTGATTTATAAGTCTGTAGTGTAGAAATAATAAGTAAATATCATGTGTCAAGTTTGAGGCCCCGTACAGACTCAGTAAGGAAGAATATTCAAGGCTATTGTAGCTGTCCACCAGGAGTGTGGAAACAATAGTGTTAGACTGTGACCCCCATAGTGTCTTCCCTGCATTTGAGGGATGAAGATTCAGTCCCTCATTCATTTATTCGCTTTGTGCTTGTTTTGAGGGCTTAGGCACATTTGAATATTATCCTTTCTTTCCTTCTTGTCACTTACTTCTCCAGAGCCTAAAGTACGTAGAAAACTGACTAGAGACAT